>JAQFXW010003884.1:0-11515 GCA_034693945.1 Dendrobaena attemsi
AACAGTAAACGAACGGGAGGAAAGATATGATTGAATCCACAACAAGGCGTTGCCAGAGATTCCGAATGAAGAGGAAAAGGAAGAGCTAGGCCTCTGCTCTTTTCTCGTCGCTAGTATGTATCGACTTTCCTTGAGCTGAGAAACGTTGCGTGTTATTTCACCGGCAACTATACTGCATAGGCTGAACGGGCGCTTAGATCATTTCAGGTGTTTGTTCCGGCGAATGTTTTATGACCGAGAGACGTTCACAGGAAAAATCAATTTGAAAAGATTGCAAGGAAGGAAGTCTTAAAACCAGAATGAGATGAAAGACGGGTTTAGTCTTCGTAAAAGTATGCATAAGCCAATTGATGCAAACTTATTTGCTGATCATCCATAATCTCATAAGTAACAGTAAAAGACATTCGTTCAGTCAGAACTAGGCCTGAACATAGAAGGGGAGACTGGGGCATTTTAATTAGTGAAACAATGGGGCATCAAAACAAACCTATAGGCCAGAGACCCACTGCGGTTGTGTGGCTTTTCCAACAGACGTTTTCCTTCCAAAATAGCTATGAGAGCATTAATAGAATATCGCAAACATGTTTCAATCAGAAATGACATGTATTAATTTACAAAATCAATATAATCATTGATTACACGTCGTATACGCTATACATGCATGTACCTCATCTCGCGTATCGACCTACTATACGGATACGCAATCTGATTTCCCTTTCAGCTGCCAGATCTAGATGAGCATTCCATCTGATATAGCCTACCTGGCTCTGAGACCAAAATCCCTTCGTATACGTAGGCCTATAATGTAACACTATAACAGCCCTGTATGCACAGCTTCGAAAGCGATCGTATACGGTTTCCATGTCACTCTGCTTCTCCTCGCACTGCAGCAGCTGAGATCCTGTCTCCGTTTCCAATCTCCGCACATCAATCCACATACACGTCTGCAGACCATGGGTTAACTGTATGGCTAAGCTGACCGTTCCATTATCATCCCCGTCTCAATTAAGAAGACTGCAGAGACTGACACATCGGGGTCTGGATTAAATAAAGGACAGACACGAGTCGACACAGAACTCGGTCAGTTGGGCGTGGGCGCCGTATAGACAAACATGACAATCAACGGCAATAATCAAGTCTCAGAGGAACACTCTCTTTCCCTACATATTATAAAGAAATCGTCTAAATACCGTCATTACGTCAAGCTGACAGGTAATTGGCGCCCTGCATGGCATAGGTTTCGACTACAGAGACATGCTGAGAGCAACGTATTGGCAGGTGGTACCTCTATTAAACCAGATGATTACCGAAGGATAATGGTATGTCTTTCATCAGCTTAAAACATAATTGGCTTCGACTCGAGCGAGATTTGACGCCATCACATTTCAGAAGAATGTTAAAATGAGATAACCTTAGGAATCTTTTGAAGACATGTTTGATCAGTGCCACCTCCAAAAACTCAAACTCCTTATCACCTCCTCGGAAATATTAGCAATTAGTTGCATTGGAACCCAAGCATCAATTTTGGACCAAATCTAACCTATCAAGTTATCAGAGTTTCTTCCTTGAGGTTAGATAAGGCACTCTTAGTCGCTTCAATTATAAGACACTATTCATCCTCTTCGTCCTTCTTCGTCCTTCTTCGTTTTTCTTCTTCTTCTTCTTCTTCTTCTTCTTCTCCGTCTTCTTTCTGTCGTTGTTTTAACTGACTTTGTGATTTGCTATCATTATACAGGATGATCCTGTAGTTTTGATGTTCAGTTAGTGATTAAATGCAACTGAAGAATTGGTTGTTGTTCTATAAAGTAAATCTTAGTCGTTGTCTGTTCGTCATTTGTGTTGCAACGTTCTGAAACCGTCCGACCGATAGGAGTCATGTCTGTAGGGGTTCGAGTAGAACCGTCCGAGGGTACTCGACCTGTAGTCGTCGCTGCTTCCTTCGCCCCCTCTCTCTCCCACCGCCTCACCCGCCACGCCCCCTCCACCGTCACCATCCACCGAATCCCTTGATGTGCTGCTCATCTGGTACAGCTGCAGGTCGAGACCGTGACCGCCTCTGAATCCACCGTTTCCGGTGAATGAGTCCGTAGACGCTAGACCTTCCGTCGACGAACCATCCGTTGCAAAATGGACCATGTTCCCTGGTCCCGCAGCCGACGGTGGCCCCGCATGCTGCGACTGGGTCCCCGCCCCTACTGGGGTTGGTGGTGTCCTCGCCTGCAGTGGCTGGTAGCGGAGACTGGAGTTGGTGGGAACGTAGCGCACCATCTCGACGCCAGGACTGCGATTGGAAGCGATGACGTTGGAAGTGACGTCAGTGGTCGTCTGCGTCGATGACTGCTTCCGGTGGATGACGTCGTCTCCTCCGGTGTCTGACGACCGTTGTTGCTTCCGGTGTCTGAGTCGATGACTGAAGCAGAGGCCGAGGATGACGACGAGCAGAACGCAGATGACGCCGACGGCCACACTCAGAAACAAGTAGATGAGGAATCGATCCAGATTCTCTGTAGACATCACACACAGAGACAGCAACAGAGACAGATGGAGGCAATGAGACTCACTTAATATTCATGGAACCGATGCAGGACATATTGTAGAGGAGGTACAGGTTTCAGGTCAGGTAAGTAAGACAAATTGAGGTAAGGAAGTCTATTATAATATTATATATTATTATGTATATTCATTTCCTTAAACTGCCCTCGAGATAATTTAACAGGCGCTGTACAAGATCCATAGGCCTATTTATAACTATATACTCATGCATGCAGTCATCCATTCAGGTATATTTTATACGAACAAATAGTTCTTGATAGCCTACAGATGATAATGATAAAAGACGATGTCATCATCATAATCATCATTATCATTAACCGAATCACCCAACTAGAGAGAAATTGAACTCAACTTCATTGCAAATTCCTTGCGAATGATATGCGTCGTTAATGATTTCAATGGGGAATAAATCTAGAGAGTCGCTAAACCCACTGACTTTACAGTACCTATAGCCTAACAAGGATTTTAAGTTGTTCAGAAGACATAGTCTGTGTTAAAACCACTGCAATTTAACAAAGAATGACTAATTGCCCAGTTTTCCTAGTTTGACCTTAAAGGCTGCAGTATCTGTGAAACTGTACTTACGTTCAGAACATGTCACAATTCTACAACTTAACAAAGTTGACTGCCCTATCCTGTTCCTCTGGGTATCTTAAACAGTTTATACCTGTGTCCCAGAGTTGCTCTATTGTACCATTAATTCTGCTATCGTCATAGTCATCGTCATCGGTAGCAGGCCACATGCTGATCGCCTTGAAGTTAGTATTTTGTTGCAGGCCTTCCAACTTGTGTATAGTTAATGCAGAGTGGCGCACCAGTGAAACAGTCGTTTAGCCGATGAATAATGGTTTTTCAATTAATTAGCTGGGTCCATTTATCGGCTTTTTGTGGTCACGTAAATCTCATCAGTCGTTGCTTTTATTTGTCGTTTTATTGTAGAGTTATTGCCAATTGAAGTATCTGGGTCATGCAGACACCGTGTTATGAGATTATTGTAAAACGGATACATGCACCCAGCAGACCTTTAGGACTATACATCATCCGCTTGTCATAGTCGATCGAATATGAGAACTCTGAACTTCCGGTCACGTGGCTCCTTCCATAATTATAATTATTATGCATCCCATTTTATTTATCTGTGTCTCCGCTACTCTAGACTTAACTCCATCAGCATATCTATTTAGACTCTGGGCCGGATTAACCAGTATGCTCATTATGCTCAGAGCATGGGGCCCCCGCTGCAGGGGGCCCCCGAAGACAGAACGATGAAAATTTATTACATGAAATAATTTTTTTATAAAAGATCAGGTGCTAGTTTCGGTTTAAACAAGAATTTGTAGTAAGAAATTGCAACTTTTAAATGGCAGTCATGAATCTAATCGTAAGGGATAGTCCTAAGTGTGACTGGTTTGGCTCAATTGCCTTCTGACAATCTCTGATTTAATTAGAATAATCAATTGTTTTAGGTACAAGTTGATTTTTGCGTAGGACTATTTCATAATACCCCAACATTCCGTGTTCAGTTAGACATGGGCCCCCGAAAATAATGAGCATGGGGCCCCTGAGCACAATTAGCATGGGGCCCCCCGAGAGGCTAATCCGGCCCTGTTTAGACTATTTGTCTTTCTTGACACATCCTCTCATATCTATCGTTTTCAATCATGCTTCTTCTATTCTGTTCTCTCCTAGCATCTGATTTCATGTTATTTTTATAATACTCATCTCTTTCCAACCTTTCATATTCTCTTCCACCATATCTTTTCCTTTCAGATCAGTTCCTCTTATATCCTCTGGTCTCTTTTAGTTCTGATGTTCCTTCTCTATGCCTATGTGTTTCTTCTTCGTATCTATGTTATTTCTCCTTTCCTTTGTTCCTTTTCAGTTCTATGTTTCTACTCAGTTTCTATGTTCCCTCTTCGTTCCCATGCTCCTTATGAGCTCCCTCATATCATATACGTCTCGTACCTTTGATGAAGACGAAGGACCAGATCCAGTCAACGGTTCCTGTCCGGCGATGCGTGACGGGCGGAACGACGTCACTTGGACTCGGTTCATTGACTGAAAATCATTCAGAACATCGTCTTACAGTGAGAAACTGTCTCTCCGCCAAAATAAATTACCTTAGCATAGCTAGGAATCATTCAGATGAGTCCAAGGTTGAATTCAAATCGGGGAATCTAAGACTAAACTACATACAATTAGGGTTCGATGAAACTAGAGTTCATTGTATTGGACTAAAACTGGTTTGAATTAGGCCTAAAACAGAACGGAATTCGTTTAGAATCCAACAGACCAGATAACATAAAACTGCTTAATGCAATCTACTATATATAGAATGAGTGAGACACAATCCTAGTATCCTACGATAGTGACAATCGTAAGGTAGAGTTAGGCAACACAACCCGTAGTAAGGTAAGCGCTCGTTAATTTCTCGTCTTATCCACTTCATTTAGGTCTATTATGAAGGTGTGAGTGGGTCAAAGGCTAAGGATGTATACATGCATGTAGGTAACTGTGAATAAGCTGGTTTCCACGACTTCGCTGTGCTGTAGAAGTTTCGAGTTATGATATCGATTACGATAATAGGGTTTGACAAAGAGAAGTTGAGTTGCTGTGGATGAGGATTCGAACCAAAGAAGCTGAAGTAAGAGACAAATGACAGATGATCAATCTACTGCATAACGACAGTGACTCGAATAGATGGAACAGAATTGAAACGATCGTTTCAAACTTGAGGTTCAAACGGTGACCACAAGAACACTTCGCGCAGGTGGCTTTGAATTTATTTAGCGCCATTATACAAAAATCGCCTAAGAAGTGATATTGAGTGAGCCGTGATATTACCACCGGATGACGTAAGCCCTGCTGAGTGTGTTGAATCCAATCGCTGGGTGGAGCTAGTGGTCGCTGCTTGGCCGTTGATCTGGAAGATGTCAGCTGGTTGATGGAGGAGTTGGTTGTCGGTGGCCGGTAGGGGGACAGCGTCGTCGAGAGTGGACTCCGACTGACCTTCGCAAAAGGCATCTGGACTGGACTTATCACGGTTGATGTCCTTCAGCGTCCGCTGTGACACTATAGAATCAAATGACACGACTTGTATAGAATGAAGACTAAAGTCAAACTAAGAGTATAAAGAGTCACATTTCCAACCCGTAAACATTATCTGGCATGTTATGCTAGCATATTTTCTGGTTATGTAATTCTTTGTTTATTAAATGCTATGCATTGTATGCAATTATGCACCCAAAAATGAATATTGTGTGTAGACCTATGCATGCGCTTAAGCAGGTCTACGTAAGTACATAATCGAAAACATGATTTTTGTAAATTTACCCAAGCATGGACAGAAATCATAATGTATTCATATAATTTTTATACCTTGAAACATACACACATCAATATAGAATTATATGCGTGTCTATAAATGCACACACATCCGTTTATATGCATTGAGTATTTGCATATTTATACAGGTTTGCATATGGTTAAAAAGTATACAGATATTATATATAAGCATACATATTTTGTATATAGACAGACAGACAGAGAGATAGATAGAGTCATGGTCTATCTCGAAAGATAAATAATCGAAGCCTACAATTACACATAGATACAGACGGACAAAGACGGTCAGTCCAACAACAGCAACAACAACAATAACAACAGATAGCTAAACAGATAAGCAGTCAAACAATCAGAAAGACAAAACGACAGACAAAAGTAGACAGACAGAAGCGATCAGAGAGAAAGAGTCAGACAGACAGATAGACAGCGATTCATAGACATATGCAGGTAGACGTACCGCAGATGAAGGCGACTGTAATGCTGAGGGGAGACCGTTGTTGTCTTCTGGATGATGAGGATGATGATGAGTAGGAGGAGGAGGACAGAGGAGGTGATGAGGGAGGACAGAGACCGTTGTCGACCGACTGCAGCTGAAGGTCGCTGCTTATGATGCACTTCATCTTTCCTCTGCACTTCACTTCAACGGCTGGCAACAGACAACACTCGCCGTCTGTTGTACCTACAACAAGACAACCAACTACAGTCAACGGACGAAGAAACAGCTACAGGTAAAGCGTTTGTTTCTCTTCTCTTGCTCCTTATTAGGGTCAAAGCATTCGTCATCTGATCTTAAGGGAAGTACTTCAAGTTCGAACAGCAGCACTGAAGGCAATCATCACCATCGTCGTCAATACCGTCTCAACAACAACGTCATCATAATTGCCTATGGCAATATCCTCTACGGAAGCTTTGCAAGAAGTAGCAAAGATGACGACAATAATGTTCACCTCATGTACGCAAATGAACGCGACCGTATGCAACGAAGTGGTCTCTTGCATCGAGACGCTCCAGGTATAACCGAAAAAGGCACGCTTTGCAGACGATCGTCTTTTTGGAGCTATACTGCTATAGGCCTATGGTGTAATGAAGATCATTTTCTCGATTATTGCCTTCTCATGAGGACTATGGTGGCTATGCGCTTAGCCTACGTACCCATAACTACTAATATTATACAACATACATCTATTGCACGAGATGTGAACTTCACAGGCCATAAGATTTTAATCTGACAGTTGCTTCTTGAGTTCTAGTTCAGAATCAAGAAGCGGTTATGACTTACATATTTTATCGTGGTTTGCTCATACGACGCCAGTTGGTCAATGCTAAACTGCGTTATCTCAAGGGGCTCAGCTGAGAATGCTTGAACCGCATCTCTTTAGCTAAGCTTCTTTCAAACTAATCTTGCTAGGATGAGACTGCATCTCGGTTACGATGATATTTCATGACAAAATAGTTTACCACGTCTCTGTAAGGAATTTTCGCATGTAATTGAACCCAACAACTTTCTACACTAGTTCTTCTTTGCTCAAAGTCAGAGTAAACAATCGTCACACAAATTGAACAGTTATAACATACCAAACTGTTTGTATAGGCCAATACACTGAAATCGCCTTCTGCATTTTCTCGTATACAATAAATCTGAGTAGGTCTATCATCATCATCAAGAACCTTAGGCGCAATGCCCGTTGGTGTCCGACGCCACTTCTCTGACAGAGATTTATCTTATCTTCTGCAAATTCACAGGTCTGCTCCACACCATTAATATCTTGGAGCAGCTGGACCGCTTGTCACCGTTGAAAAGATTGTAGGAGAACAGGCATGAAGGACAACCGTGGTCAAAGCCCGCATGTGTCCATGCCCTACTCCTAACAACTTCCTCCAACCGTTTGTCCTGTTCAGGTCTCTGCAGGTCTGCTCCCCATCATAACATCTTGGAGCCTTTCTGGGTCACTGCTGGTGGCTCTTTGCGGATCTCATTCGTCTTGGGTTTTTTAATGCCAGATGATCGACACGCATCTAGTAGGCCTAGGCCAGGAACAAATCACAGTTGATGCCATTTCCAGATCAGATTTCACCCTCGCTGTTCACTTCTTGAATGCAAATAACCTCATACAAACGAGTGCTATATTTGCTACATCTGGCGTAATTGACTCGTAGGGGCCTATTGATCTGACTTAATCCGTCCGGAAGTCCGAATACATCACCAGTTGCAAATAATAGTAGTACAGTCCTAGATATCTCTTGTACACGCAATCTACTGATGTATAGGCCTATATCGACCTACAGGACATGTCGCAATCGGTCTATCAGTTTCCTTTCGACCTATAGTAAACCGAGCGATCCATCAGCTACTACAAAGAATTCAGTTTCTCCAGAAATATAGGCTACCTAACGGATGTGTACCGAGGTTATAAATCTAATAGTTTCAGTTGAGCCGATTGAAGACGATACATCGACTATGCAGTCGCTGACAGACTTATATGCGTGAAGAGAGCAGCCATTCGGCATCTCGAAGTTTCCTATTCAGCATATTATTGTGTGTGAATGAATAATTCCTTATTAGAATTGAGATGGTTACCTGTGTGGCCAGATGAACTGGCAGAGACGACTGTTGGAGGATTGTTGCATTGGTTGCTTTGTGCTGGACCGATTGTGGCGCTGTGGACTGCGATGCGCTTTGATCTGTTGCACGACAATTCGTATGGTGACGACACGGTGCAAAAGGTCAGCACTTGAAAGTCACCTGAACAAGCACAGAAAGAAACCGTTTTGCAGTGTTCGCCGTTAGGCTACACGTGTGTGATATAGTGATCGCTGCAGCATCAGAAATCGTGATCAAAATAAAATATAGTTGCGTATTATGTTACTGTAATTTATTTTGATCACGATTTCTGTTGTTATTTCTATTGTCATGCTGAGCTGTGTCCTGCGGGGTTTATTCAAATTGACCTTAGAAATCCAAAGAGCAAATTTACCTAACAATAGGCCTACTTAAAATCAATTTTTGCAACGTAGTTAACTAAGCTGTTGTTACATTACTCGATGGGCCTAAATGAATTTGAATGAGTGATCGATTAATGATTATTATTAGGTCTGTTAATACGATTCACTGAAAAGACAAATTGTTTGTATGTCTTAAGTGATACTCTTTCACCAATTCAATTTACATATGCTGTCTCTCACTTCCTGGCAAAAGTGTGATGGCCCAACAGAATCTGTTTCTAATGTTCATAGCTGTAACCTAAACAATTTTAAAAGGCTACTTAGAAGCTAAGTTATGTTTGAGAGTGTGGCCATCTGGGCTACCTCTATGCTACGTACATCTGGTCATTTTGGTTGTCTATAGGCCATATTCAGTTGCATGGTCCAACATCAACAGAACTTTTCAAGTTTTCGCCTCAAGAGAACGCTCTATCAGGCAATTCTGTCAATTCAATTCTCAGTTGTAGTTCTAGAAATCACCTCTAAACTGTTTCGCCATGAACTGTGGAATATATAATTGGTTATGTAGACGCATGCAACCTATGAAATGCATATACTATATAGGTTTATTTTACAAGATGAATTCGCCAAATGGACGCCTCTATTTTTGCTGGCTGTACTCGTGACTCTTTTTAGCCATCCGAAAAGCTGTGCCTCCCAGACACAGTCATCATTGATTTTATTCTATTATGAACATCCTATAAGAAAAAACTGAAGATTTTTGTTAATTGGTAAAACTGACTATAGGAGAATGGTTACTTAAGGACCAACTGGTATATATATATATCTGTCCTATATATATCTGTCCGACTCTGAGTGTATAGGCCTATATGCATGTAGACTATCGCCTATATCGACAGGCATGAAAGCAGCAGCAGCAGAAGCAGCCATAGATCTGCTTTGTAATCGGCTGACCCACTAAAATATCGCATTTAACATGAAGAGCTGGTTCTTAAACTGATAAGTACGGCGGCATCTGTTGTTTATGAGGTGCTTGTCTGGAATAAAGCACCGATGAGTTATACATAGAAGTGAAAAATCTGCAGCCGTAGCGCAGCATTGGATGGAACGATTCGAGAGTTATGCACTGGTACAGGTGAGGCAAAAAAGTGGATGTGTGGGTAGGAGGAGGGATGACGAAGAAAACGCCTAATTCACCTGTTACTTCAGTAGAATAAAGAGGAGAGATGGAGGATGGGTCCGATGGAGGCGTATGGGTGGAACAAAAGATGGAGAAAAGGAGGAGAAGGAAGGAGCTGACGGACGAAAGAAAGAAGTAGGAAAACAGGAGCGTTGTCAGGATGATATGCGCTATAGATAGGGTCGATTGGTAGATCGAACAAAGATCCTGGAAGAAAAGTGTGGAAGAGCAGAAAGAACGTAACTAAGACCAGGATTGAAATAACTGATGCGCATGAACTCTAGGGAGGAGAAGAGACAGACGTGAGACGGAAAGAAGATGAGTGAGGTCGACGAGGAGTTGGAGGAAAGACGAGAAAAGTCAAAAGCAGAGGGAAGACAAATCAACGAATCGTGAAACCAGAAACCATAACAGAATATAATTTATAAGATGATCGAAGAACTCGAGGAGTAGCAGGGGAGCGTGTTAAAGAAAATGACAGCTCCGTTCTTTCCAGAATCAATAATCTTGGTAGCTTTAGTCTTATTGTGGTTATTAATCAAATTAAATGTTGTTAACTGCATTGCAAACGCATTGCATAGGCCTGTTCAGAGGCGTACCAATGGGGGCAGGGGGCGAGTCGCCCCGGCCGGCACTTTGGGAGGTGCCGCAAAACGGGGTGGAAGAGACAGAAAATTAGCGAAAACAAGACTTTTTTATCGAAACCAGGGAGCAAAGTTAAAGGCAGCAGATCTGGCTAGGGGCGGCAAAAACGGACGATTCGTCGGAAATCGAAGGACGGACGGAAGAAATTTGAGATTTACGAGTGAATGAGTAAAAAGAGGTCGTCAGAAATTTTGGAAGGGAAAATGAGGAAATTTCAGGCGAATGACTAAAAAAAGGTCGTCATCAGAAATGTTTGCTGTAAAAGGTGGAAAGTAAGTTTAGGACTCGCCCCGGGCGCGTTTTACGAAAGTGATAATCGGCAATAGGGACTCTAACAGCAATCAAACGTCGCCATTTCTTCGATAGCCTCCACGCCTAATGAATATTTATCGTAAGTATACGCTAAAACGAAATTCTGGATAAAATAGGCCTAATACATGTAGCCTAGGCAATAGTACGTGATGCAAAGTGCTATCGGAATCCCACTTCTAATCTAAGATAGATTTTCATCGTACTTCCAGATTCCAGTCGTAGTTATGGTTTACCACTTCGCATTTGAGTTAGATTTTCAGCGTGTATGTACCAGTGTACTAGAAACTAATTCAAGTCGAGAAATCGGAAATGAACCCACATTTACGTAGTAATCTATGGTCTTGCTAGAGACAGTAACATGAATCTTCATTAGGCATCCAGGACTATTATAAGGAATGGCGACGTTTGATTGGCTGCTAGAGGCCCACTGCCAATTATCATGTGTACTTTCTTAATATGGGCCCCGGGCGGCAATACGGCTCGCTACGCCACTGGGCCTATTATTGGAATTATAATTATATTTCAATTTCCTATTAT
>JAQFXW010003885.1:0-11514 GCA_034693945.1 Dendrobaena attemsi
TGGTTGGATTTCGACCTCTTTTTAAAATTTAACTCAAATCAACTGTTCTGCATTATTCTTACATTGCTATGGAGGCTGTCATTCGGGGGAAGGTGTTGCAGTAAACTTTCTACTTTATGCATGATCAGGTGGGATTATTTTTATATTTTCACCCACTGTATATATTTACTCGATTTTTAATTTCCTATATTTTGCACTTTCAATGAGAAAATTGCTTCTTTTAACAGTATTGTTTTTATTTGATTGCTGCAGCGTTGCTGTTATTCCATGTGAATTCTGTGATTCTCCAATCGAATTTACACTTATAACGGAACATCAGGTAGGGAATACTATAATATAACTAGCACTGTTAGACTGTTAGTTAATGAAATGACTTCTAAATAGTTGAACAACTAGTTCGGTTAAGAACCTCTGATCTAGCCTTCTAATTATTTAGTACTTAGTTGCTTTTCACATAGCCACTAAATAGTAATGATTTGCAGACCATGAAGAGGGAAATAACGTGGAATAGCTTGCAGCATCATTATGTTATAACTTGAATGTGCATTCTTTGTCTTTGTAGATAATGTGCAGATGGGTCCATCCAAGCAGGGCGTTTCAGGGACACAGTTCTGGTAGGGGTACACATCATTTTGCACATTTGGCCATATGTGAAATTAGATTTGCTTGGCTTGTGGCAGTGAAATGAAAACTTGACGAAATGCTTATAAACTCTGCAGCAGTGATGTTGTCATCAACTGTTGATAGCAAACTGTCATTTCGCTGTACAAGTATGCGTGGCCCTGCCATTGGTGATTCTTGCCATCGTAGGGTTTGTTATTTGCTACCTGATGTAATAATCTATATGTAATGACATTCAACATCATAATATAGAAAAACACTTTTGTAATACACGTAAAACTGAGTTGAATTAAGTATACATGCAAGTATAATGTTTGCTTTCTAACATATTGGAAGCGTTTAAAATTATGTTTTAAGTTATCTGTTGCTTACTTTCAGTTATTCTGAGTGGTTCCTCAGTATGGTGATATTAGCCCGCATAGTAGTCTGCTTGTATACATAAGTTCATTCAATAATATTACCATGTCATTGTGGTTATAACTGTTATTTCCTTACATTTTGATATTAAATTTTAGCTGTTAATGGTGAAGATTATGATTCTGACGAAGCACCAACATGCACCCAGAATCGCTCTCAGGGAGGACACGGCAGTGATTACCCAAGTAGAGGGTAAAATGTTTTAGCTGTTTCTGATATTAAATATAAAAAATCTATTATATTGAATGTTTAGATATTATTTCATACATTGCCCGTGCTGGGGTCTGGGAGCGTCTCTGAGTAGTTTCCTTGAAGAGGCGGTATATAAATTATTGTAACGAATGATTGTAATAAATCAAATACATGCACACAAATTGTTGCAAATGCATTTAATTAATTATTCAAAAATAGATATGCTATATTCATTAGTCTTTGTTTCTTGAACTTTCATTTATAATTAGCCAGGAAATCACAATTTAGAAGTTCACAACGGAAGTCAAATTCATTTAATCGATTATTTATTTGTGTAATGAGAAATTGATTTGTCTGTTTTTTAAGTAAAAAATCTATTTGTAAAGTGAGAAATTAATCTGTTTTTAAGTAAAAAATTTATTTATATGTCTTGTCTTGTTACATGAAGATTTGAAGCTATTCATACAGAACAAATAGTACTCAGTTCATACTCGGATCGCTCTAACTGTTCATTCAGATATTCCAGTTTGATACTCAGCAGAAAATGTCTACCCAGCTATTCCCTAGTTGTCTTTCCACTTTGTATTTGCTTGGTAATGTTGAGTCTTTATTAAATTGGTCTCTGTATTACAGGGTAACCGATGGAAATACGAAGTGGACCTCTGAAAGGAATGGTCATGTTGCCATGACGGTACGAATACAAGTTCAGTTCAAGTTTTAATTTCTTAAAGTTTGTCATCTTACATGTTGAGTTTGTTGACCAAGAGTAGGGCTCTACCGGGGGTCGTTATTCAACCGGGTGCAGAGTAAGGTCAGTGCGATAGGGGATCTGCCGGGCCCGGGTATAGGGTCCGGGCATTGTCCACCAGTCAATAATTTGTAATTACTACCATGTGGAATCCCTTCCCCAACCCACCGACCTGTAAGTAAAATCCATTTACGGCTAATATTGGTGAAGACACTGAGAGATACTTGGGAGGCACTACAAGAATGTAGCTGTTTAATTGACCCCTCACCCCACACCCTGCTGTACTATATAGGTGAGAGACTGATGGAGGTAATAAAATCCATTTGACAGCTAAGGATAGTCGAATAAAGAGCCTAATTGACTTCCCTCACCCATACGTTCCTGTTAGGCAGCAAACTAATTAGCCACCCGGCACCTGTTGACCTATCCCCTCCGGGTCCGGATGCCTGCCGGGCGCCCGGTATGGGCATGTTCCGGTCGGGAGGCCAGGGCCCTGGTAGAGCCCTAACCAAGAGTTTCTTTGCAACTTCAACTTGTACCTATTACCACTTGTTCAAGAGTGGAATTCTTTTAATGAATCAGAAGCTTGTTATAGCTTAGCTTTTGGTGTCATGTCAAGAACTTTGTTATTACTGTACTTTATAACGAGGCACAATATAATGAGTTCTAACCACAGCAGGTCACCCTTTGTGTTCTAAAGCAACATTAATTTTCTCAGTTAAATTACTATTGCAGAGTATTCTGATAATTACCTACATTTTGTTAATTTAAGTTACAACTAGTTTTGTTTTTCTTTTATTGAGAGTAGTTGTTCCTCATCCTACTGTAGCCATGTATCTCAATCTCTGTCATCTGACTTATGATATGCTAGTTGACCACTGCAATATCATTCATGCCTCTTGTAGACTATTGTTTGAATCTTAGTCCTAGTTTATCTTATCTTCTGGTCGTATTTTGCATATCTATGTAATTTTGACTTTGTCATATAAATAGGTAACAACAGCTTTGAATTTCTATCATCTGACAAAATTAAGTTGATCTTCATCTTTCTCTTGGTAGAGCAAACATCATCCCTACACTGAGAAGCGGTCACACTGGGAGTTGGAGAATGGTCCGGGCAGTGCTTCCGAAACTTCATCAAACCAGCCACGCTCACAGGGACGGTCTGGGTACAGAGGTTATCACGAGGAAAGACGACAGCCTTATGCAGAGGACCAACCACGCAGATATAACGGAAGGGGGCAGCATGAGGGACAGGACAATGTGAAGCCATTGATGAATTCAGATAGCAATGACGTGAGGCAGAAAAGGCAGCAAGAAGAACAAAGGACAACGAGACAACAACACGAAGACAACCGTTGGTCAAAGGGACAAAAAGAACAACCAGACAGACCGTCTGTAGGGAGACAGATGAGAAATGACAATCCAAGGTCAAGGACACTGCAGGAAAACGCTAAAATTCATGAAGGAAGGGCACCTTGGAACGTACCTGACATTGATGAATCAAGGGCATCACCAGAAGAACCTGAAATTCCAAGGTCAAGAGGACAGAAACAGGAGCAGGCCACTTGGAGGCGAGAGGGAGAAAACGACACCAAAGAAAAACGAAAGACGGATCACGGATATCAGTCGCAACCTGGACGAAAGCAAGTGTTTGTTAGGGAACGTTGGAGCCAGAGAGCAAAGGCTGAGGAAGGGATGGCATCACAGTCAACCAGGGCTCAGTCCGAAGAGGAAGACTGGAGAAGGAAGAGACGTACGGATTATGAACGCCAGACAAAGTACCCCAGAGGAGGAGGAGGAGCGAGACCAAATCATAGTGACACTCAGAGAGCGGAAGAAGACAATGGGACAACGAACGAACCTGCCACAAATAGGAGGACTGAAAGAGGACGCGGAGGACAAACACAACGGAACTTACGACCTAACGAAGGGCAAGAAGTAAGGCCAAGAGAAGGCGATGACCAAGGTCAGACGACAAGGCCTGGAAGAGGAGGAGGCCGAGGACGATACAACTATAGACAGGCGAGATGGAATAGAACGAAGGACCAAGCGGAGGAGGGTTACTACAACGCGCCGTGGCCAAGAAGATCCCACAGAGACCACAATGAGTGATAGCGTAAGGGGGGGGAGAAGCAGAGATTAGGACCCCAGGAAAGGATTCCTAATATGCTGGAGAAAGGCCAATTAGGACAGACAAAGGGCAACATATCACACTGCCTTGAAAAACAGATTGCATTGAACTGGAAAATACAATAGGATGACAATTGTTTACTTTGGCCAGTTGTATTCTGTGCTTTGTAATTACCTATGTACATGTATGTATATATTTAATATTGGCCATGCCTCTGTATGTACAATTATATCATTTAAGATTTCTCATCGGCTCATTTTTGGACAGATGGAATTGTGGGCTAACTAGTGTTTGGCTTATTTTAATTTGACCCCTACTTGCACACAATCTATAACATGTACAGTCTCCACTATAGATCTATTTATGGAGTTGTTAAGATTAAGTTTTTAAATTCTTGGTTGAAATTTGTTTTAAGAAAGTTCATTTTAGACAATTGTAATTAGAGTGTTTCTGAAATGGACTGAATGCAACAACATTAATGCCAGGGAGCAAACTCGTCAACTTGATCGATGTAATCACCCGTTTCGAAATCTCATCAATTCCGGTTTATATATCGGTTCTTTAGGATTAAAACTGCAGCATATATACGTTTTGAGTTGTTTGACTGAAGGATCTAGTCTGAAATTAGCTGCTGTTTGTGACAAAAAACGTCATAATTGAAGATTCTAGGAAGATTTTCAACAGTGCATTTATTATAATAATATGATTATATTCTTTAATATTCAATCATTCAAAATTTATATTGTGTCTCTCTGAGAGGCAGCAAGAGCACTGCTCGGAGGCGCTCCTAGGTAAAAATTGCAACTGCTGTTAAACAAGGTTTAGGCCTATAGAAGCCTATGCCGTTTTTAGTGCTAAATCTCTGCCTTAGTTTCAATCACACTGGTGGATGAAGACAACTATGTGGGAACAAGAGTTGTGTAAAGTATGATTAAGATGATGACAAAACAATTAATCGCTCCAATTGAGGCCTAACTATAGCAGCCTCTGTGATTCTCTTGACAAAATTAATAGTTTCTGTGACCCTGTTGTGCACGAGTCTCAATAATAGGCCTAAATAATAAGGCCTACAGTTAGGCTACTCGTTACTGTTGCAAGACTTGTATACTCGATGTATAGTGAGCAAAGTGTTTCATTCAATGGCTAGTTTGACTGTCATGAATAGGCTGAGAGTTTAAAATACTTTAATTTCTTATTACGAGCCAGACAGAAAAGTGTCGACCTGAGTTGGTGACCTTACCAATCAACAGACACACACTTAAATCGACGTCAAGTGAGTTGGGTCTATAAATCAGACGAATTTTTATTGCTCTCTTTAACATCCCTCTGTAGGCCTACCAACAGCAGGTAGATGCAGTAAGACTGCCAGAAGACATTATTGCAGGCTAAATAATATCAAAATCGTCCATCAAATTATTCTGGCAGAAGCTACATTAGTTATAGGGCCTAATAGTCTCTGATTATTTTCGTCTGCGATTGCCTAGCATCCGGTAGCACTGCTTCAATACCGATAGACATGTGACATAGTCCCTCCAAGGCTGGATCAGGTGCTTGCTCATGAATGTCAGATGCGCCTCTAAGACGGGTATGGCGCGAGTGATTCGATACTTTCGCGCCTCCTGAACCGCTTCGTCTGCCTTCGACTGCGACTGATATAGCTCCTCTAGTACGACGACGGCGCTGTAGGTCGTCCCACACCCGTGGCAGGGAGAGGGCGCCGGAGACCCTGGGTCCTCGGTCGCCGTTCCCAGCAGAGCCTCGCCGCAGTACTCGCACTTGAAGATGGGAATGTCTGCCCTCAGCTGGGTACGCAGGCCCCACTCGAGGACGCAGGCGACACACTGACAGTCGAAGAAGTACTGGGACCGCAGCGATTGCTGACGCTCCTCCTTCTGCGTCGTGTAGTAGAGATAACCGTAGTCCATCGTCAGCTCCTGACCGCAGGCGACGTTCTGGATGGCCCTGATCACGCAGGCGTTGCCGTAGAAGACGAGTTCTAGGAGTGGGTCGCAGGAGTGGTTGAGGAGACTGACGGTGGGGTAGAGGGCAAGACCGACGGTCGTCGGGTGGGACTTCTGAAGGTTGTCTCCTATTATCATCTCCGTTACTTCGATCCCGTTGCAGGCGATGATCTGGATGAAGCGAAGGAGGATTCCACCGACGACGCAGATCGATCTCTCGTCATCCTTCAGTTCAGGACACCTGAGTAAGTAAATACGTAATTATAGCCATTTTCTTACAAAGCTTCCAAGCATTGTATTTAGGCCAATCACAACCATAAACCACACTTTTATTGCATGGATTTCACAAGTGACTCACGTGAAGAGAAAGCGAACGAGGAAAGGGAGAGTCGTTAAAGGGCCAGATCCTCGCTAACAAACGTCACCCCATAGCAAAGTTACATGATATAATTATTATTTAACAGGCAATCATGGTAATTATGGGCTACAATGAAACAAGATTTTAGTTAATTAATACTAACGTACATGTGTTGGTACAATTTTTTTTATTCATATATGCCTATTTCTATACCGCCTCTTCAAGTTCATCACTATATTCAGATGCCGTTCCGACTACAGCCCGGAGGTGTGTCGGAGCTAACACGCCAGAGCAAGTATTGCGAGTGAAGGACTTTCTCAAGGTCATATACGCGGTGGCTTGGGTCTGAATCGAATCTGCGCCGCCCCGGCCACGAGACTTCGACTAAGCTTATCCCACATTGTATTCCTAAATTTCTAAGGCGCTGCTCACAGCATTAATTTTGCCCTTCGCAGGCGCTCTCAGCGCAAAAGACCCCGAAAGAAGAAATAGGTTCTCAGATGAGAGAAAGACGTAGAAACACTTACAGTGAGAAAGGTAGTGAGAAGACGGGGGGATGTGAATTCCACAGAAGGGAACCTGTGCTAGCAAAGGATCCATTTTGGGCCATTGTTGTTCTGACATGTGGAACATACAGGTCAAGGCGGTCAGAGGATCGAAGAGGACAAAAAGACGTGGCAAAGTGGGACTGCGAAGGAGGCCAAACGTTATAGCAGAGTATTACTGAACTTCAAAGCCCATAAATGTACGACATTGCATTGTTTTTGTTCAATAAACGAAATCAATTGAATTATTTTATGAATTTAATTGAATTGCAATTTCTTATTTTGATTATAGCACCGCGTTTCATTGCAATGCACTTTTCAATTATCACTTCACAATGGAATAGCCTAAGCAATGGCACTGAGGATAGGGTTATACATATCCAGTCTTCCTGTTAAGACCTGAGACCTCAAGACCAAGACTTTGGTCTTGAAAAATCAAGACGAAGACGTTTGGTCTCAATACCAAAACTTGTCTCAAGACCAAGACTTTTGAAAACGAACTCGTGTGCACTCGAGACCAAAACTTTGAGACCGAGGATAACAATTGAAACTATACAGGGTGGCTAAAAAATAATGTCCCACCGTACAAACAGATATTTCTCGGCAATCAGAGGAGTTTTTAAATCAAAATTTCAAGTATTATAGGGAGATATACTTATTAACTATCCTGACAAATTTCTATGAAAATGTATCATTGCTTCAAAAATTACAGCTTCTGGTATATTGATAATGAGGTCCGTCTGCCAACTAGCCATGATGGCGTCCACTCGAGTGTCGGGTCCGATGTCAAATTCACTGAGTATGTTTGACTGGAGCGTGAGAGTGCCCGCGGCAGATGTTTAAAATATTTCTGTGAAATTTGGAAGGAGTATGTAATTATGAATTGCCTTTCAGTCGGTAAACTTTTATTTTATAATTCCCACTTTTGTCAAAGATATCGGCCAAAAAGTTAAGACGGTCATTTTTTCCGAGCCACCCTGTAGGTAAGGTAAGGTAAGCGGGACCGAGACGAAAGGTTAGAGTCCTTGTTTACCTGGTGAAGAGCGCCGTCTGGCGGAGGATCTTCGTCAGATAGACTGCAAGGATCGAGTACTGAAGGAGGTCCGTAGTCGTTCGTAGCTCGGAGTGCGACAGCAGAGAGTAGACGGCCATGTATCCGCCGAGGTAGACTCCGTCGGAGTTGGTGAAGAGCGACTGCTGCGCTTCCGTCATGTCCGACTTGGGATTGCGCTTGTACTTGAGCATCCGCTGCAGGCCCGTCACTATGGCGATGCGAAGGGCCAGCTGCGACATCGCCCCCGTCCGCGATGCGATGAGGACCTCGAGGGTGGGGCACTCGACCTCGTGGTAGGACTCCCAGGACACAGATCGACACCGGTCGGAGCAGTACCTCGCTCGGGTGCACCGGACGCACGGGACCGGAACGGAGAGGCTGCGGAAGCAGTGGAAGCACCGGACGGCGGACAGCTCCGCACTCAGCACGCTCACGTACGGCGGTTCCACCAGGATGACGTCGCCCACCGTTATGTCCTTGACGGCCACTCCGTATCGACCGCTGTCCGAGTTGTAGCGGACGTCGAATGACTCGGATGCGCTCGGGTAGCGCTCGCTCGCGTTCCCCGTAATGCTCGGCACCTCTGTTGGCGACGTCTTTCCTCCTCCTCCGTCCTTCGTCTGACCTCCCTCTTCCACCTCCTCCTCCTCGTGTTCACCGCCAGCGGTGGAGCACTCCTCGATCTTCTTCCTGGCGTTGGAGACGACCGATTCCTTCTGCGTCGCTTCCAGTTCCGCCAGATCTACGACCTCGAGCAGACGACAGTAGGAGTCCTTCGCCTCTCTCTTCCGGTCCAGCTCCATGAGACAGCGTCCCTTCCGGTCGAGCAGTTTGTACAGCAGGTGTTCCGGGTATCTGCAGTCGATCGCTCGGTCTATGTCTTCCAGGCATTCCTGGAAGAGCTTCATCTGGAGCAGCGTGGCCGAACGATTCCCATAAGCCAGGGCCAGCTCAGATCCACCCTCGGACGACCCTGACTTACTCGGGGACTTCTCTTTACCCTCGGGTGCTTCCGGCTGTTGTCTCTGTCCGTCGAAGGGAGCGTAGACGACGCTGCTGTTGTAGCAGGCGAGGGCCTCCTTCAGATTGCCCTCCTTGTACAGCTCGTTTCCCCTCTGCCGGAAGCGCCTCGCCTCCGCCGTTGCCTTTTCCGATGACGAAGGGAGGGTGACCCTGAAGGCCGACTGAACGTAGTCGAGGGAGGAGAGGTAGGCAACGCGGGCCTCGTCCGTGGTCAACGACTGGAATTGTCGCAACTGGGTCGTCTCGATCAGAGACAGAATGCTCTGAACGGCTGAATAGTAGCTGGACAACTTAAACGCTGACATCTCCTCTCAAGTCAATCGCACGCAAGGAGGGCAGAAGTATATCGATCTGTCGAATTAAACAAATGAACTCAGTGTAGTGAATGACTGAGTGAATGATTCACTTAATCAATGAGTAGTCGAGTCGAATGATTAACTTAGTCAGTGAGTGAATGATTCAATTAGTCAACGAGTGAATGATTCACTTAATAAAAGAGTGAGGGATTCACTTAGTCAATGAGTGAATGATTAACTTTGTCAAAGAGTGAATGATTAACTTAGTCAAAGAGTGAATGATTCACTTAGTCAAAGAGTGAATGATTCACTTAGTCAAAGAGTGAATAATTCACTTAGTCAACGAGTGAATGATTCACTTAGTTAAAAAGTGAATGATTCACTTAATCAACGAGTGAATTACTCACTTAGTCAACGAGTGAATGATTCACTTAGTCAATGAGTGAATGATTCCCTTAGTCAATGAGTGAATGATTCACTTAGTAAAAAAGTGAATGATTCACTTAATCAACGAGTGAATGATTCACTTCGTCAACGAATGAATGACTCACTTAGTCAGAGAGTGAATGATTCACTTATTCAAGGAGTGAATGATTCACTTAGTTAACGAGTGAATGATTCTCCTAGTCAAAGAGTGAATGATTAACTTAGCCAGTGAGTAAATGATTCACTAAGTCAATGTGTGAATAATTCACTTAGTCGATGAGTGAATGATTCACTTAGTCAAAGCGTGAATGATTCCCTTAGTCAATGAGTGAATGATTCACTTAGTCGATGAGTGAATGATTCACTTTGTCGATGAGTGAATGAATCACTTAGTCAAAGAGTGAATGATTCACTTAGTCAATGAGTGAATGATTCACTTAGTCGATGAGTGAATGATTCACTTAGTCAATGAGTGAATGATTCACTTAGTCAACGAGTGAATGATTAACTTAGTCAATGAGTGAATGATTCACTTAGTCGATGAGTGAATGAATCACTTAGTCAAAGAGTGAATGATTCACTTAGTCAATGAGTGAATGATTCACTTAGTCAAAGAGTGAATGATTCACTTAGTAAAAAAGTGAATGATTCACTTAATGAAAGAGTGAATGATTCACTTAGTCAATGTGTGAATGATTCATTTAGTCAATGAGTGAATGATTCAGTCCGCAAAAGAAAATTGATATTGCAGTTGCATCGTATTGTGTTGTATCCTATCTAAAGATCTGTAAAGCTCCTCTTTCAGTACAACCTAATCAGAAGTGTTTCCAGTGCGTTGAGCCCGTGAGTTGTAGGCCTAGTCAAGAATCACAAATTACCGCAAAGCAACAGATTAGAGCAACGAAAGCCAGTAAACCTAGCTTCATCCCGTGCCATTTGCCAGTAGGCCTATTCATTCATTCGGTCGTTCATTCAAGATTCCATCCAGCCCCGCCCATTGCCATGCCCCGCCCCAGTCTACTCTTTCCTTATCATAGCCTGCAGGCTATTTTTACTCTCTCGACGTTCATTCCCTCTCTGCACTGTTTCTGTCTCTGTCTGTCTGTCTCTGTCTCTCTGTGTTGTCTCTCTCGTTCTCTTTCTTTCTGTCGTCCTCTTCCTCTATTTGTCACCGACCGACCAGATGGCTCTTTCTGTCTCTGCCTGTCTGTCTATCTGTCTCTGTCCGTCTGTCTCTTTCTGACTTGATTTGATTTTGCATCGATTATTAATTAACTTTTTCTCGTCGAGAAATCACCCTGACCTTAACCTCAGTATCTGTTGCTAAAGCATTCTGTCCATTGCTTAATCAATGAGAATAGTATATTATAGGCCTACTATTCTTACTGATTAAGCAATGGACAGAATGCTAGAATAATAGACCTAGATCAAAATTATAACAGTAGGCCTATGTCATCATTATGGTGGGCTGTTGGATTATGCATAATCCTATAGGCCTATAGGGACCTAAAGCAAGTCGTTCACTCACAAAGCTCGAGGCGCTTCGTCGTGTGAGCTCCGACACACCTCTTGTCTGTAGTTTGAACGGCCTCTGAATGGGAATAGTAGTAGCCTTGAAGAGGTTGTATGGAAATACATGAATGAATAAATATATAAATATGATATTCTAAACAATAATTCCCGTTCTTTCGATGATGCGGTGATGCGATGATGGGATGATGCGGTGATGCGATGTTTGT
>JAQFXW010003886.1:0-11514 GCA_034693945.1 Dendrobaena attemsi
GGCGGGGCTTCTTTTTCCTCCCTTAAATTACTTAAGGCTTTTATCTCTTCCCTACTGACTGTCACGCTCGGAGCGCCTCTGAATTGCTCTGCTGAGAGAGGCGCTTTATAAATCTCCAAATAGATAGATAGATAGATAGACCACACATAACAATGCAGAGAAGAGGCGACTGTAGAAAGTCGCAGTTAAGCAAGTTACCTTTGATGTCGCGATGGACAATCTTGAGATCGTGCAGGAAAACGAGACCCTCTAATATCTGTCTGCAGTAGCGACGACACACCTGTTCCGTCAACGGACCGTACTCCCTGATCTGGTCAGTAACTGACCCCTACAGTGGACATAATGAACACGATAAGCAAGATACGTAGAGCAAGCTATGGTAATAATAATCATAGGGAATTGAGTGCCATAGTTCGTAAGCAGTCGAAAGAGATCAACGCAACGATTCAGAAGCACTTAGTAGTTGGTACAGGGTGAGCCAAGTTAATTTAATAACAATGATAACACTATATGTCTTAAGTTTTATGTAGCGACATGACAATATTAAAGGTAATTTGACTGCATAATACCCCCATATAGTCAATGAAAGAGGAAAGATTCTATGTATGAATCAATAACTGCTAGAGTGTACAGTTAAAAGCCAGAATAAATATTCGAAGCTCCTCTTAGTGAAAACAACTATACATCAATGTATTCCTTAAAGATGGACAGAACTAACCCCAGTAATGTATTTCATAAAGAACTGACCCCAGAAATGTATTCCATAAAGAACTAACCTCAGTAATGTATTCCATAAAGAACTAACCCCTGTAATGTATTCCATAAAGAACTAACCCCTGTAATGTATTCCATAAAGAACTAACCTCAGTAATGTATTCCATAAAGAACTAACCCCGGTAATGTATTCTATAAAGAACTAACCCCAGTAATGTATTCCATAAATATAGACAAAATGTGTCCGTCATCATGACTGCCATAGTATTGAATGATTCTGTCATGGTGAAGACCTTTCAGCAACTGAATATCGCATTCCAGATCTTTCACTTCCTAGGCACAAATACATGAACCGTTAATTGTTTCGAACTTCAGAATTTAAGAAACCACTTGTGATAATAGCAGCCGGACAAAGTTCACGTAGCAATGTGATTACCCATAGCAGCCATAAGCATAAAATGTCTAGCAATAGAGTAATAAGTAGTCATCGTGATCTAGTCAATCTCCCACTTGCCCTTTGCTTGCTTCCTCTGCTTCATTCTTCCTTTAGACTTTTCACACCATGGAGGCACAACAGCGAGTGCACGATGCCCCACGACTGCATTGCGAGAGATTTGAGGAGAAACTAATAGATGAAGATAGTTCAAGATACCAGAGGCCAGTTCAAATCTTATCCAAGAGTCTACATGCAACTAATATAGCTGAAATTGTCTGTCTGAAATAGACTTACATAACATAACATAACATGTTTCAAAGTAGTTCAGGAGACTAATGCCGGTGTAAGAACCACTACTCGATCTGTGTTCTAATACCCCAACTGTCCAAGTTTTGGATTAAAATTGTTTACTGAATTTACGGAAACTGTGTCATCACTGAATTCGATCCATGTATTGACAACTCTACTACTGACAAATTTCTGCTTAATGCTGCCTTCTGTCTTCTTGAGGATCTTATATCTGCATTCTCTCAATCCATTTCTATTTGCAGTGTGAAAAATTGTGAAAAAGGTATTTCTTCCTGGTGTGTCATCAGTTTGTAGGTTTCAATCAGATCCCCTCTGCGTCTTCTTTTGTCCAGTGTCAATAATTCACATTTCTCCAGTCTTTCCTCGTACTTAGTGTTCCCGTACCTTGTATCATCTTGGTTGCTCTTCTTTGCAATATTTCCAACACTTTTTTGTCTTTTTGCAGATATGGACTCCATGCTTAGGCACAGTACTCTAACTGAGGTCTTACCAGGATTTTTGTATAAGTTCAGGATAATGTTCTTGTCTCTACTGATTAGATGTTCATTTTGGAAATGTATGTGAATTAGAGTAAACAAGAAAGTACCTATCGTAATTATCGTTCAAAGACAATGGTGTTCTTATTAGGCCTATGTCCATCTCAGATTGCCAAAGGTAAATAAATCCGGGAAAAGAGTGTAAAATAGTATTTGGATAGTGTAAGCAACAAAAGTACGTAAAACTAATCATTGTACAGTCCAACAACAAGTTTGCTATCATCCTGCTCTTGTAAGCCTTCCCAGATTGCCAAAGGTAAATAAATCAAGGAAAAGAGTGTAAAATAGTATTTGGAAAATAGTGTTAGCAACGAAAGTACCTAAAACTTATCATTGTACAGTCCACCAACAAGTTTGCTATCATCCTGCTCTTGTATGCCCTTCCCAGATTTCAAAGGTAAATAAATCATGAAAAAGAGTTCAAAATTAACAGAGAGCCTGGTCTGACCTTGGCGGCTCGGTCATCTGTCGGAGCAATCTCCACTATCTTCGCCGCCATCTCTCTCCCGGTTTCCTCTTCGTAACACAGAACCACTTGACCCATAGGACCAGAACCAAGCAACCGACCTCTCTTCCAAGTCGCTGCAAGATGAAAAAAGTAGTCCGGCAAAATTCAGCTAAATAACATCTAAAAAAATAAGTGCAATTGCTTCTTTGTTGAAAATGCTCTGAATGTAATATTATTAAGTTACAAGTCTTGGTGTTAAAGAGTAAATCCATATAATCGTGATATATACATTCATTTATTATTCAGTGCAGGATGACACACTGTATCGCTGCTAACGTCGCGCAGAGCTGCTGAGAGTTAACGAATGAATGTTAGGATTTAAATAATTGGATTTTTAAATCAATAGGCTTGGGTAGATTTAATCATGCATTTGTATAGGACCCTCGATGTACATAGTTTCATTCGTCATTTGCATATCAACCTACCATCGATTCATTATAATATATTATAATTATGTGTAAAATTATAAATATTAAGGTATTACATAATATTTACAGTACACTGATAATGTCTGACATAGCCAATCAGCAATGTATGTCAAATACTGACCAGCACCTTTACAATATATAACCATGACAACAATACCTGATAGCAAATGAGTAATGAAGTGATGAACATCTAAATTTGTTACGCTACAGCAGGTAAATAGTATGCAAAAAGGCAGAGCGAAAAGGTGAGAGACGCACACTTGAGTGGTTTGTTGATACGGAGGCTGCTGTTTGTGCTACCGCTGCTGGTGATGCTGCCAAACGATCCAGTCGTTGGTAGAGTGGGTCGTCTTCCATGGCGCGGATATGTATACGGTGGAATGCTCTCTGCAACAGTAAGTGATTGACAACAGAGCTCTGCAAACAAGCACCTGCAAAATAAGTTAACTAATGAGCCTAACATGAATAATTGAATATAATATATGTTACAACACACAAGACCAAACGCTGCCACTCAATAATTGCTAGAAAACTTTCAACACTCAAAGAACAAAATTTCCATCTTGTCTTACCATGTGGAATGTTTTGACAATCTCCAACAGGTCTAGCCTTCGGGTAAGTTCCACTGTGGACCCTGTTACCACCTGGAACGACCGAAAGACCAGAGATAGTTCCAGGCGCTGAACTATAAAACAAACCGGAAACAAATTAAACTGAAGTGAATGAAACTTAAGCAACAAAGGAAACTGAAAAAGTAAAACTAAAGCAACATAGTGATTGCCACTCAATGTTGTAATTTAGTGTAAGCAATGTTTCAAGTTTTCACCAGCATATTCAAGATTTAATTTAAATATTAACAGACTTGTCGTACGGTGCTAACACTACAATATATTGATTCTGCCAATTTTCAGCATTTCAATTAGGCCACGTATTCATGTAAGTAGCGTTGAGCTTTGGGGGAGGCTCAAGCCCCCAAACAAAGTTCAAGCCCCCCCCCCAAGCGAAAGTCAAGTTTGAAAGAACACTGCACACACAACAGTCACAATCTACGTTTCAGCAGTCTTAAGCTCCCCCCAAATAAAACCACCTAGCTACATCACTGCCACTCATTTAAATAATTATTGTTAAGTTTCAGCTCTCTTCTTCACATAAAAAATTTTAAGCATCGGAATCAGATGATTTAGTTTCGAGTACTTACTCAAATACGAAATTATAAAAGCAATTGCATCTTCATCAACTAGCAACACATAAACACACCATCGATTAGGACAGCTTCAACAGCCCAACCATAGCGCCTACCAACACAGCTTAGACTCCAAACACCAAGAGAAAACTCAGGAAGAGAAACGCCGAATCTGGCTCAGCAATGTTTCCACACTGAAACTTTAAAAGTGGCTAATTAGCTGTTATCATTTGTTCTGATGAGTTGTCCTGCCCTCGCGTGCATGCTCCAGATTACAGAGCGTAATTTGAAAATTACAGTCTGTTGGCAACCTACGATAGTATCCCATCATAAGCAAATGTTAATCGGAAAGCACCTAGCACTATCAAGTGGTCACCCATCAGATCAAGCAAAAGAACCATTTCTAGATGTAAAGTACGGTATGCATAAATTAACCAAACACTCTATGCATTAATCAAACACTATATTCTTCCTCTTCCATTCTGTAAACAGACTGTGTATGTAAACAGAGATGCAGTATGTCATCCAGTACTTAAACAAATATAATTATATATAAATAACTTTTCAATTAACAATATCCTTTAGAATGAATTGAACTGATGTCTAATAGTACTAACTGTGAGCTAGAAAAGCTGTCTATGCTGGATCGACTGTTCGATAAGGCACTGCCAACACTTATCACCTGCAAAGTCAGCAGAAGCAGAATTAGAAAAAAATGCCTTCGATATCATGCTGCACTCCTTTTGTTGCTTCAAGTTGGGTCTTGGTCGATGGCTATCTTTTGTACCTTCTATACGTCCATTAGTGGCAGTCAGTTGAAAATTCAAAGTTTAAACATTTAGCCTGAGCCATCATTTTCTGACCAGTGGGTGTTCAGTCGCCCTTCTTTATGGCATACAATTTTCATGGAGCTTTATACAATGGCAAATACAATACAATACGGTGATATTCAGCCTCAAAGAACATACACTCGTGGTGTATTTAGTTATCGCCTTCGATGCAACAATGCAGAACACCCCAAAAATTGGAGAAAAATGCAATGAAGCTATTCTAGCCTTCAAGCCATTGCTGTCTTCAATTAATCATATTGGCAAAGAATTACAGCCAGACTAACATGAGAAGAAAATATATTATAAATATCATAAGAGCTCCCAGTTTGAAGAATCCAAGGGAAAATAAATATTTTAAGACGAAGCAAGATGTAGAGACATATTACCAGAAGAAAGAAAGGTACAGCAGAAAGGAGGAGGGGTGCATACAAGAGACCTATATCTAGTTAATTAAGCTCAGATTCACTTTTCACTATTACGTTGCCAGTACATAGATGTATGTGTGCATGTATTCATCTGAGTTGTCCCCTTCAACACAAAGATGATACAACAAACTTAAAACAAAAGACGGAGATTGCAATGAATCTTTGTAAACCTACGAGGGAAGTAGGCCTACACGCCCTCAACTAATCCTAAAATTATCAAAACCAAACTAACACGAGACTCGCAAAAAGACATTGAACATCAGTTTGAAGAACCCAAGGTAAAATAGATATTTTAAGACATTTTAAGACAATGAACACCAGTTTGAAGAACCCAAAGTTAAATAGATATTTTAAGACGAAGCAAGATGTAGAGACATTTTACAAGAAGAAAGAAAGGTACAGCAGAAAGGAGGAGGAGCTTACATCGTCCTCTTCGTCTGGAATGAACATTCCCTCGCTGTACGAGGGACACGACATGCTGTGCTTCACCGGGGCCAGTTTTTCCATCTGCGGAATGGTCCCTGGTGGCGGAGACTCACGGTCGCCAGGGTTACTGGTAAGACTAAGCACACCACTCCAACTGTGATGACCACCACCAGAATGTACCTACAATATAAACAGAAACTACAATTATTAAAAAATCATGAATATTCATATAATTTTTTTTTTTACCCGAGGTAGTTCTGATCCCTCAGGAGCAAGAAATTATGTTAGGAGTAGAGCAGGTTATCTCTGGGAAATCAATGGATTCATATAATTAGTCAGAACGGAAATGCATAAACAAGTGCGTGAAATGTGTATGGAAATAGAAATAATAGAGTAGAATAGTGAAAATTATAGTTTTAACAATAGCAATAGTTCTGAAAATATATGTCATTATTTGTTGCTCTACGTAAATCCATTTACTTCTAAAAAACTGTTTCTGACATCACTGAAATGTCAACTCAACTCAACTGAAAAATCTGCAACCATACTTCTTTTTTACTCATATACAGTGTCATATCCTTAGATCTCTACAATCCTACTAATCATCTTTCTATTTACAATACCTATTGACATTCAAGGTAGGATACATTAATAATTGATATCTCACACAAAGAATAACACAAGACAAGAACTGAAAGTTCATAATCGTAGTGATTCGTTATCATATCGAATGTCACTAAAATTTCTATTAACAAGTAAAATAAATTATTACGATACCTGCGATTTCAAAGACTGTCCTTCAGGTAGGACCAGCAAGCGACAGCATTTCAGCGGGGTACCAGCATCTGAACGGTTGACAATCGCATCAAGGTCATTTTGACTTTGAACTTTAAGAGAAACCTAGAGAAGCAGAGGGAAACAGTCTTAAAATTCACAGTATTCACCACACTTCAATTGATATAGAAATGTATTTTTATGGCTGCATTTTCACTGCCACTTGACGTAAGAAACTAATAGTAGTTAAGCGAGACAGAAAGATGACCTGAATGCATGTTGGAACACGGTATAGAAAATTATTTGGTTTAACAAATGGGAATACGTTAAGAGCTTTATCTGTGGCATTGGCAGATTAGACCTGCATCACATAATTAAGAAACATCGTGCAATGTTCTATTGGCGACTAGTTAACTCATTTTGTTACTTTCATAAAAACATTTTTGGTGCTACTTTTTGCTGAGCCTGTTCTCTGTGATGATAAACTTACCTGTATTCTGAATTGGAAAGTCCGTAATAATAGTCCCAGGTTCTATTCAGTTCCATTAATGACATATATGAACATTTTCGTAGTTTGTGTGCATAACTTCTTTGTTCAACGTTTTGCTTTTGTTGCACATTCTGTATTGCTGGTTAATTGTTGTGAAGTGTAATTTATTATCTGTCTTGGGGCATAATAAAGAACTTATAACATTTGATCACTTAAGGAAACTCTCACTGATAAAGGCCTAGTATGTCTGTACACAGCTGCACAGTTTGATGGACAAGAGAACTAGTGGACCGATAATACACTTTGTACTCATTGGCTTAAACTTTGGTACCTAGTCATACACAGGTCAATATCCTTGGTGCTCCATCATTAAGGCAAAACAAAGCATCACCTGAGAGCAATTTGGAAAATCTGAAAATCTTTTCACAAAACTGTCAAACAGGTTCATCAATGACTACTTCAGTTACCATAACACGTCAAGATGCACCGCCAAGAAACAGTGATTAAATTAGTTGTTATTGCTCCATCGGTATTCAGAAACACTCCACATGATAGCGAGACTAGGTATATACCGTTTATAGCTCTGTGCATGTGTGTATGTGTGTGTGTAGGTGGGTGGTGTGCTTGTGTGAACCTCTTTAAGTTTGAAAAAGGTTTAAGTTCTGTTCTGATCAACACCAAAGGTATCAACTTTTACACGAGGCTTGAATCCCCACTTCAGCACAAGAGGTAGCCCTTCTGAATTGAAATGAACGATCTATCTTCCGTACTTGGAAAACATATAGCCACAACATTCCGATGCCTGACCACAAATTCTGTGCATGCATCTTGCCATTTGAGAAGCAAGAAGATGAAGACGATGAAGTACAAGCCAAGTTACCATGATTGAAGATTCATTCATTCATTATGATAATTTATATGGCGCCCCTTCAAGGCAACTACTCAGAGGCGCTCCCGACCCCAACAAGATACCTATTATACCTAGTACTCTCAGCACTGACCTGAGGGAAATGACTTGCACTATACAGGACAACATCATTTCTCTTGAAGAACGCTCTGATCTTCGACAGAAGTACTTTGTATTCGACCGGCCAAGGTAACAAGAAGTTCCTATTCAGAACAAGAAATGTAATTTAAATACGACGATTTGTATAGCATCGTTGGTAGCGAGCTACTTCTTCTGTTGCTTTGCTAAGTCTACAGTAATAATAGTCATCACATACTAATGCTCAGTCAGATCTGCCTAATAGGTAAAACGTGTGTAGAGTTTCCTCTTCCTGTATATGGGCAGAAAGACTGTTTCAGGCACGTCGGTCTGCCACACCAAAGACTTGATCTCCGGTCTTAGATTTTGTGGCTGGGACGAATACGTTGGCAGGCATTGATGACCGCAGGCGCAACCTATTGTGGGGAGGGTGATCCAACGCACACAATGCAAATGCTTGCATTTTCTTAAAAGCAATTTCATAAAGCTCTATTTCTGACCAGTATTTAACAACACTGTAAATATTCAATAAAATGTAAAACAAAATGTTCAGTTCATCACACAGGGCAAATTGGTCATTAAGTCGCCCTTATGGTTTCAAATGAAAATGGAATTAATAACAATGCAGTTGATAAGCACTGACTATGTCTAATTGATTTTAGTATCTAATAGGTCATATATAGTTCTTGGAAAATTATAGTTAAAGGGAAAACACAGTGAACTTGAAATGATAAATTACTAATACTCAGATACTCAATTTATCGGCGACAATAACGGAGATACTTGTTGAAAACAAAATGTTCAGTTCATCATCTAGGGCAAATTGGTAATTAAGTTGCCCTTATGCAACTCATTTACCGTAGCTTCTGCTCATAGCTTTCTATTTTTATTTTTCTTTATTTCAATAGTAGAATCAATGATAATCAATAGTCAATAAACAGATCTCTGATAGTAAAAAGTTGTCATACCTTTTACTGCCTTGAAATTCACATTCAACTCGTAACGAGTCCTACAATCACAACAATCGCAAACCATCAAAAACTTTTATTTTCTCCAACTTCAAAGCTCTCAAACACTACTGAGGGCTCGGCTCTTACAGAGAAGTCAAGCAATGCAATGTTGTCAGATTACAGTTAGCACTTTCAATACTGGGCATGTACATTAACTATCCATTTCAGCTGAACTTAATAGAAGGATACATACCTCAAAAGGCTGAAATAGTACACCACTGGCTATTTTGTTTGTACCTATCAACAGTAATTCCCCATCTACAGTAACCCCAACACGTAAATCCATAAACTGGCATCAGTTTAAAGAACAGTTTCATTCTGCCAACTGTACAGTGGAAAGGATATATATAGCGACTAAAGACTAGAAACATCCTTTTACTTATGTCAACATAGCCACCTACCATATCACTCAGCGTATTACCCATCAGTCTATTTCTCAGCCTTTTAATCCTTCAGCCTATCATCCATCAGCTCCTATCATCCATCAGCCTACTACCATTCACGGCAGTACAAAAGCAACCAAAACATCATGCGGTCTCTGCATGGCAGGGGCAGAGGGGCTTCTATCCCTATACTAAGCGGGCACAACTTGCGTCCAGTGGAAAACAGAGGTGAACGTTTTATAATGTATAATTTTCAGAAATAGGTGGGGGGAAAGACTGGTGGGGGATGGAAGATTTTTGTGGGGGGGAGTGGAAGATCATCAGTTTTTGAGCCCAGCTGCTCGAAGGATAGAAGCCCCTGCCACATGGCCTGGATTGGGAGTGCCTCTGAGTAGAAATCTTGAAGGGGCACTATATAAATTCATATTGATTGATTTATTGATTGATCATACAGCCTTATAATCTGGTCAACATCTGAGGCACTACCGCATTGGGCATTCAATAATCACAAAAGGAGAAAATTTCAGAGAACAAAAATTCCTTCAACTGGTTTCAAGAAGTTAGCACCGACCGGATGGTTCGAAGAGGTGAACTTGTTCTGCTTCAAACCCAACGATAATGCATCGAATATGGTTGCATAGACATCTGCAGGCTGACTCATATCTGTAAAACATAAACACATGACAAAGTAACTATCTTTCTTAATCAAACGTTATTTGATTTTCCCTTCAGAAAGACACAACTTTCTAAATTCTATAGTGACAGGCTTTTACTATTTGTCGACAGATTAAAACACTATTCGGCTGAATACAATAAAACTACGTGAAGCACTATTTTTGTCTGAAACGAATCAAATGTGAATATTTTATGCAGAATGTCTTGTGACAGTAAACGAATATGATGATGACAGACCTTTGTCTGAAGAGGACATGATGTGACAGTGAGACGCATGTTTCCTTTCCTCTCCTTTCACTCCAATCAGACGCTATGTCAACATCTGGATTGAGGCCAATGGGTCACCTCTTCCACCTGAATAATAACAAACGTTACATTGGTCTCGTGCCATACCATATTGCACTAAAAATTGTCAGCTAGTACGAAAATTCAAAGCATAGTAAACTGTCATAACCTTCACAATGAGAATAATACTACATGGTAGGCCTATAGGCGTGCTGTATTAGCAGAGGACAACAGAACTACTGAGATCTGGATGTGCTATATAAACAGTTGTGAGTATTTCTTGATATTTGTATTTGCATCATCTCAATTGAAATATTTGTATTTGCATCATCCCAATTGAAAGGTACAAGGCTAATCGACAACAAATCAAGGGTGGCCAGACCTGGCCTGTTGCCCACCTCTGGTTTATCACATTTATGGTATCTACACTGTACCCGTATTTTTTAGATTGCAATCAGATCAGAGGAAGTGACAGAGAATTGTTACTCTCGTGTTAGTTGTTCTACAACAACATAATACAATCTGTGTTCTCTGGAGTTGAGTAGAGAATGTAAATGTAAAAGTAAATCAATTTTTTTATAGTGACAGTATATAGCCTCGACCCTCTTCATTACATGTGCTATGAATAGAAGTCAATGGTAGGCCTAATAATTTGCACCAGTCACAAAATCCGTCTGAAAGTCATTGATGTTGAAAGAAGGATTAAAAACTTCTAACAATCTTAATCCATTACACAAAAATTTCTCAAAAGTTAATCTGCAATGACATCAAACAATGAGCCTATTCCAGAAACAGCAAAGTCAAGTTATGAAACTTATTCGAACTGAAATACGCTAACGATCATTTCTGCACTTCTTCATGAAGCTAAAAAAACAATTTGCAAGCAAGACTGGTTCAAACAATCATCCGTTTGATTTAAATGAGACCAAAGTCTCCAGTGTGTAATATAGTCCCCCTCTTCTCTGTGGGGGGGGACCTGAAAGTTGGGAGGAGACAAAAAGTAGCCTGACTTTTCGAAATTTTCCTACATAGGGCCTACATCAATTCAATTCAATTCAAATAAATTTATTGAGAGACAAACAAAACAAAACATCTGGCCATCAGTGTGCAAACTTGA
>JAQFXW010003887.1:0-11514 GCA_034693945.1 Dendrobaena attemsi
ATAAATGCTTAAATTTAAGTATTATATGTGAATCATATAATTCTACACACACACACACACACACACATATATATATATATGGCAGTAAAGTTGTTTTGATTACTTTTATTCAGTATCAGCTCCAATAAAACAAACATTTGAAATATTCATAAATATAAATTCTTTTATACATAATGCAATTTTTTAAATATCTTATTTTAAACAGCATTCGGCCATAAAAGATTTGATAACCTCATACAGTCATACAGTTACTTAAAATTGCTAAAAATTATGTAAAAATCAAAATTTTTAAATACTGCATACTCGGCACCCGCATACCTTCATCATAGATATCGCATGGTATAGATCCTTGTCCTTTACAGTAACTTGGTACTGAATGTCAAGCCTGGGCGGCGGAAGCCCTCCGAAGATGAGGCTGCCCTCTGTGTCGTAACGACTTGGTCGCTTCACCCGCCTCTCCTCCGATAAGTCCTTGATTATTGGAATGGCCTTCGCTTCAACCTGCATCACAAATGAATTAAATTCACAGCCAATGCAACCCCAACAGATTATTTGTATAAACAGACTCTTATATCGCAAATTCAACAACTAAACGCACTTTTCTAAACACCCTAACAGATGACAAATTTACGAAAGCAGTTACAATCGCCCCAGGGCTATTTGTTTTTAAGTTTCTTGATACCATATAACCCACACTAGTCTAATCTATTGGATTCCCTCACCCATTTCAAGCCAGATTCTTTAAAAGAGCTGATTAATGATTACAGATGCACTTGAAGCATTGTACAATGTACATTATGATACCGGTACAATAACAAATGTACTTAGACTATACGGATAAAATAAAAATTTTATTCCTACTCTCACCACCTCTACCAACACGGGTACGGACCTTGAGGTTTGGGACTTTGACAAGATGGCCATATTGGTCCTTGGTCTGTATGGTTATGGTGACTGGCCAGTTACACCTCAATTCCTCCTGACTGTAGAGAATGGTGCACTTCTTAGGGTCGAGATATGGTTCTGGCTGAAGCCATCTGCAAGAGAAATATAACCAGACAAACGTCAGACATACAAGAACACTAACAAGTTAGACATAAAGCGCAGACAAAATAAGACACAAAATGAGAGAAAAGCTTAACATTCAGTCTCTGCCATATTACTGTAGGACAGATTGTGAATGTCAATTGAATTTTAAGCTCATCTGCAAATTTGTCGACTATTTGCCAGTAGTATACTTCTTTGAGAAGAACATTTCTGTGATGCATCTCAGTCAATGCACGAAATATTCTCATGTTGCATGATTTTTAATACACCTACAGACTTACGAAGCCAGCCTGCAGCCGCTTGTTCCTGCGTTGCAATTGATGAAGTCTTTGAGAAACGTCCTCTCATTGGATGTGTAGTTGAATGGCAGGTTGCCTTCAAGCGCCTGAGTCACTGTTGGCATGTGGAACATTGAAAAGCCTTTGCTTAACAGCACTGAATGTGCACTGAACACCTACAGACAGCACAAACAACAACGTTATTCAATTCAAATATATCATATTAGACTAGAAACATTACAAGTGACATTGCATAACAACATCTTACCAACATCTTATTCTTGTCATAAACTGCAAATGGAGAACATGTAATCTAACTCGTTCTGCCATTATATGATGTATGTAACAAAGGATTTTAAAAGCCGACCTGCTGAGCATTGGCTTCCAAGAGATTTAGATCTTCTTCTGAATTTTCTGTAGAACCTGGAAAACAAACACAAACAAGTAGCAATGAGAATTTGAGATCGCATGCCACAATCCACTCCACCATATATATATCGAAGAACGTACCCGTACCTCCTTATGGATCCTACGTAGATATATTTAGGCACCTTTGTAAGGTTCTATGAGCCATTAGTCTGATTACAATAATAGTTGTTTTCAAGGAAATGAATTACTTACCAATTGGTAGGACCATGTCCTTTCGCATCAGCGACGCTGCACAAATGCCTCCAAGATCAGCTAATTCTTTTTCCAGATGAATAAGTTCCTGAAATGAATTTGACATAAGGTGCATCTATATAGCACTATATTTACAGTGCTGGAGAAGAAAATCGCTGTCCCAATCTCAACCAACGATACTATAGCCATTACAAAAACAGTGCTATAATAACAAATTATAATCTAATAACAATAATATAATACACATCATACTCTTCACTACATGTCTGCTCTGTAGTTCAATAAAAACAAGATTTCAGCTGAAGTATTGTTCATCGTCTAATTATTTTACTGTTTCTGAGCATATTTGGAATGTGGATATAATGCATTTAAGAAAATGACTAACTAATAAGCCTAATACTGACTAACTAATGCATACATAAAACTTTGAGTTGGTGCAGCCTAGACTACATTATGTATATACATTATACGTTGTAGGTAAGTTACCTCATTGGCTGACGATTGCCACTCATGACCAATCACAGTGCACTTGAAGCCATATGTATACGCCTTCTCATCCTTTATGTAGTCAGATGCCGTTTCAAGGGAAAAGCAAACCTCGTTACCTGCAAACAAATAGAAAGATAATTACAGTCTATAGTTGCCAATGACAGTAATACCTGAAGCCCCAATTTCATTAAACTATTTTCACCTGAAGCAAAAATTTCACTAAACTATTTTCAATCATTTCAAAATGGGCAAAAAGGCAACAATAACAATTGTTACTAACATTAGTTTAACCAAAGGTATGCTCCTTCCGAATTAGGCAAATCAAGTTTTGATTGAGTGGTTATTTTGTCATTAATGCTATTATTAATAATATGATTTTACGAACAATTATATTAATACAATTTGCAGTAATTTCGACAAGAAAACTGGCAAATTGCCTTGAAAAAAACTAAGCTAATCTGCGAAAAGAGAGTAAAAACCATAATTTGAATCTGGACGGCCTAACCAGGTAAGATCATGGCCATCATCGGCCAGTTGTCCGTTCCATGAAATTTCCTAAAGACCGGCCACCAGTTGGACAGGGCAGCGCTGCCCTCTGGTTCTGCCGCTGGGTGCTGACTGGCCACTGGCATCGGGTAGACACCTGCCCTAGCTGGAATGAAGAGCTGAAGGTAGTCCTCCACTTGAGCGGTTCCGGACTGTGGGTCGAATTCCAACACCATCCAGTGAACACTTTTGGGAAATGTCACCTGGAAATTCAAATAGCTTCCATTATATTCTACTTTCAAAGCCGCAGAATAAAAGTATCTAGAAATGTCCTCAGCTCATTTTCCAGACCAATGATTAATATAAAATTAATGTAAGCATAAACTAGAAAAAACCACAGTGTAAAGTATTTGGAATGTCATTAAGCTCATTCCACTTAGAATCTACCAACCTGAAACTTTAATTAAAATCCTTGCTAATCTTCTAATCAAAGCTACCCTAATGGCTTCCAGAGTGCCATTATAATAACGCACAAGAAATCAGTAGATGGTTGGTTGGTACATGTCGAACAGTAGTCATAGCTCACAATCGGCAACACAGAGGATGGTCATAGACACCAGAAGTCAAACTATTGCGATCAAAAAGATGAGTAAAAAGACTAAGATTAAATCTAAATAATATTAAAGAATTGAAATTGGTCCAGGAAAGAATCATCTGATAAACCCTTCCAATTTAACAGGTTCTGTTTATTGCATGATGCTACACTAAAATATTATTACAAATATACAAAGCAACAACACCCAGATGAACTTCTGAACTTACTTTGTAGTTGGATACGGTGGCTGGCTTGTAAGGATGATCACTTTCAATGATCGCATAGTGTCGGTGGTTTGCAGGAGGGAACAAGCCATTCGTTGACTCAGATGCTGCAGCACTGTCTACAGGTGCTTGACCGGTGCCCATTGGGGCGTGACCGTGCGGTAGATGGGAACGGATCAGCGATGCTGTTGGAGGCAGAATCTCTTGGATAAGGCTGAGAATTTGGACAGCCCCCTGCATAGACAGCAAATGTAAGATATGTTGAAATAACGCAAGGTAATTCATGAACATTGATTTGTGAGAGGGAGGGACATAGGTTGCAAACTCAAATTAACCAAAGCAAAGCTTAAATGTGAGTATAATAATAACAAAACATAGGAATACATGTATTAAACTGAAAAGCTGTTCTTTGATAGATTATAAAGAGGACAGACAATCAGACGCATCATTTAATGATGTTGATCTTGTTATGTAACAATAGAAATCCTGATCCTTTAATTTAAGACCTAGTGAGTCTTAATAAGCCTTGAAGCAATTACAGATACTCTATTTTGAGGAACGTTGCCATAATTCTGTGAGGTGTTGTGGTGTAGTGGGATAGTTGCCACCCTGCGTCCGAAAGGTCGCAGGTCCGATTCAGACAGGAGCCACTGCATAGGGACCTTCAGCAAGTTCTTCACTCACAATTGCTCGAGGCGCTCTGGTTTGTTGACTCTGACACACCTCTGGGCTGTAGTCTGAACAGCCTCTGAGCAGTAATGGACTTGAAAGGGCAGTTTAGAAAAGTTTAAATAAATAAATCCGCTACCTTTCAAGAGACAAAATGGCATAGCAGAAATCCTTTGAGATTCCAACCATACTATTAGCAAGCTACCTCAATCTGATGTCAAATGAGCCAGACAGTGTATTCTGTAGAATGTGAGCTCTAATTGTACTCATGATAGCTGTTATATCATGTAATGATTTTCCTCAGAATGTCATCTAATTTAAATCTTGACAGCACCACATGAAAATCGCATCAAGGAGACCAGCTTATTCACCAACGCTATATCAAATCCAGTGTGTAATAGCCCAAGGCTTTGTTTTTCTTGTTAGACTTTGGATTTGACCTTGTTTTGCATAAAATTTATACACCAGTAAAGATGACACAAAATGCAAAATTGATTTACCCAAGGGTCTGAAGTTGCCACTGGTCTGACATACCCAGCTACCATTGGCAGAAGTGTTGAGAACATCGGACAATTGTTGACCATTGAGAAAATCTTCTCATCTGTTGATCATTTCAACAAGAAGAAAGTTACACAAACAAAGTTACACCGTCCGGACATTTCACCCGCGACAATCCACTGTCAGTGTTCTTCGTCCTATTTCCACGGTTATGGCTACTGTAATTGACGTACAACTATAAAAAATATGTCAGAAACATTGAAAGATATGATAAAAAAATAGAGTAACAGAATTATTGAATGACGATATGGAATCATCACTAAGTACTTAGATCTCATCAATTCATTTTAAGAGTAAAATACTGAAAACATATTATTTGAACAAGGATCTCCACCAAAAGTAATCAACTCAGACCTGGCTGAGTAATCTCTTGGCTTAAATATTGATATGGCATGCCAGTGGCAACATTTCCAGAAAGTCAGAATTGACTGCCCACCATAAAGACTTTGTGTAATTAGGCAAACAAATATAACAAACATGTATGACAACAGCATTTTAACATGGCACTTTCCATGTAAGTAATACAACTCAATAACAAAATTAACTTTAACAAATAAAATGAACTTCAACATCAGATGGACCACTGAAAGGCCAAGGGCCTTGAAACCGGCACAAGAAATAATCATATAAGGTAATTTCTTCTTGTTACCCGTTGTAGCCTGCATCCGTTGTATAAGATCTGTTGCCGCTCGGAATATGGTCGTCACAATTCCAATGGCATTCCGACGCGACTGAGACTCTGCAAGAGATCGACTGTTTTCCGTTGTTCCTTCTCCTTCCTGTGGAGAACTGGAGAAATATGAATATACTACTTATTACTTAATATTTAGCGATGAAAAGTATACAAATAAAAGGGAGGCCTGAAAGCTACCAATCAAATCAATCAATTAATCAATCAACAATTACCAATGCAATTGATAAACTGACTGATTTACAATATTTAGCCTTATAAAACCAATCAAGGACCAGCACATTGGTTAATGTGCTGTAGCATCACGAAACCCTTCAGGCCGTCCAGGGTAAATATTTTTTCAAATTTCTGCTCCACGTGAACCTTAGTCGGCTCAGCTATATTTAGCACACTGACAACACTGTCGGTAGGAAGAGGGAGAAACTGACCACATGTTCTCATACGTTAAGGCTAAGAAAATGAAGCTTCTAAAAATTCACACAATCATGCCTATGGCTGCCCAAAACTAGCTAATAGCTCTAAAGCAGGCTTGTCCAACCTTTTTGGTTCAAGGGCCAAAATGACAACTTTAGGGTCAGTTAGAGGGCCACAATAGACAAAGCAACAAAACCACAGAGTCCGCACAAAAACAATAGGCCTATTGTGCATAGTATGTTAAATTAATCAATTCTGTAGTACTGCATTAAACTTGTTGAGATCCAGATTTAGCGAGAGGTCTGATTTAGTAATGTACAATAGGCCTACTGCGGTAACCGGTCTGACATTTGCTTTCCTCTTTATCCAGAGTGTCATCTCTAAGAAAACGGCATGGGTAATGAAAACTGGCCCTATAGTTACACATAGGCTATGGAACTTTAGTTGGCTGCTTTAAAAATAGATTGCTGCCCCATGATGCCCTGTTTCAGCACGCTAACTTTGTCCATAGCCTACTAATTCGAATTTGTCCTCGTGTCGATTGAGTGATGCCGCTTATACTGTATTGTACTCTTTGCAAATGTGTTTTGTCGTGGCAAATGAGAGCATTATGAGAGTTTGCTCAGACTGTGACAAAAAATAGTCTTACTTCCCAATAATCATTAAACTTCAAGGAACGAAATTTGCTGTTAATTTTTCACTATTGGTGCAATATAAAGACCTATTGTGTACAGCACAAGTAATTATACGCTAAATTCAGTCATGGAATCTTACATCATTGCATATTTGTTCATTCATGAATATGACATAGCCTAACTTCATTGTTTTCTCTAATGCCTGACCAAAATAATCCTATTTAAAACAAGTCCGCTGCGCCTCAGCGGCTTACACCATCGGCGCAGGCCAATAATTATAATAATACGTCGCCAGCTAAGATCGCTCATCTAATAATTTGCCACTTCCAGAGTTTTGTCAGTTACTCTGCTAGTCAGTAAGACTGATTTTGGAAAATTTCGAAAATGTGCCATCATTTTAAAAAACTTGAAATATGCTCGCGGGCCGGATAGAGACACTTGGCGGGCCGGATTCTGGCCCGCAGCCGCATGTTGGGCAAACCTGCTCTAAAGGCACTCCTCTTCTTCTTTTTCTATCAAATGATTCACAAAATCAATCGATCTCTAACCAAACAGGTAACTCAGTGCCCTAGAGTCAACTGGTTGGTTACCTGTAATAGAGTACTTGTGGTATCTGGCCACGGCTGTGATTCGTTCCGTTGCTGCTAAGTGAACAAGCACTGAACATGAACACCGTTCCATCCGGACATTTCACCCTTGACAATCCACTGTCACCGTTCTTCGTCCGATTTCCACGGTTACGCAGTCTGATGGCGTAATTCACATTTTCCTATCAAGATATAGAAACATAATGCTAAAATTCATTTTAATTTGTTCATAAACAATTTCATAATGAAACATTAGACACTAATTGTAGTATTATAGTAATGTAATTCACTCAATTAATCAACTCAAATATCAATATATCCGAACACAAGCGAACAATGACGTACAAAGATTAACATAGCAATTATATTGAACAATTTTTACTTATACCAGACTATGCACAACGCTGTGGACTTGTGGTGTGCCTTTTCATTTTACAAAATAAATTAATATATACATAAATATAGTACTCTATATCATATGCAATGTAAATTAAATGTAAAAGCGATGATTTACAGGTGCTTTGCATGTCAAGTCTACTCATTGCACAGTGCACACACTAATGCTCAGATTTGTCTAGCAAGTACAGTTTTATCTGCAAGTACAGTACAGTTCTCATGTGCATTAAATACAACATATTCAATACACTTAATAATAACTGGCCCAGTTAGCTACATCGGTAAGCGTGATGGCCGCGGAAGTCTGTGGTTACGGATACCGCGGTTCAAGCCCCGGTGTTGGCGGACATTCCGAGAGTTAAATGTCTGGCTAGCAGGAATGGGACGAAGGGGTGCAGTGGATATTCGGTGCCTTGTGACCTAAGAACCCCATTTGATCCGCTAAGTAGCGGCCTTGGACAAGTTGCTTACCCATAATTGTCGGTGAGGAAGGCAACGGAAAACCACCTCACTCATCTCATTCCCCAGTTGGCGTAAGCCATAGAACCTGCCTCCGGGCAGAGAACTCATCATCATAATATACATGTCTGTGTCATGTATGTCTTTAGTCTTCACTCACAATTGCTTCGGGGTGCTGACTCCCGACACAACACCGAAATGTGATCGGGACCGTCTCAGAAGTAAATGGACTTAAAGCAGCGTTATAGAAATATGTTAATAAAGGTCTAAGCTCACAGTATAATTATGTAGGCCTATAATAGTATACCAGTATTATAAAATGGCGAGTTTAAAGTAGTATTACAGAGTAGTGTATAGCCTTGTACGTAATTATTGGCATACGATTTATATGGTGTGTGCAACTGTGCATAACGTAAAGCTTTTTATGATGTGTGGGCCTAGGCCTATGGATATTAGGCCTATTCTCCAGTGAACGTGCGCTTCATTGGGTCTTGTAACTACATCCGTCTGCTGTGTAGACTTTCGTATAGGCCTATAATAGGTCGTCGCTGAGAACGAACCTGTGAATCAACTGGAGGAAAGAAGAGCCTACAGCCGTCTCATACAATTATGCTAAGTATATATAGGCCTATGACGTGTTTTTCACTCGCATCGCCTGCACTCGGTCGTTGTAGCCTGAAGGAGTTGAGTGGGGACTTTGGGGAGAGAAGACCCAGATCGAGCGTGCGTTAGAATAAGAGAAGACGTGACACTGACAGTTCTATTGTAATCAGGTAAGATATATTGTGATGTCAGAATCAAAATAGTGTGGAATATAAACACCTGAACTGTAGAGCAGTCACTGAGTCTTGTTCAATGCCACTCTCTCATTCTATCGGCCAATACAGTAACTACTGTCTCCGGCTGTATGTTTTTTTCTAGCTTTATGCCATAATCAGGGCCGTATTTACCTTGGTGGATGCCCTGAGCTGAGGTCTCTGGTCAAGTGCGGATCTCTTTCACATGATGCCATCACCTAATTTTGAATATAATGTGTAGCCTATGTGGCCTACATTGTGCATTGCTAAAATAATTATGTACATCAATGATTATTATGAGACACAAGTAAAGAAATTCGTGCCTTTGTCGTGTAGGCCCCTACTTGGTGGAGGCCCTTGTGGACTGGTAAATACATGGTGACCATGCCTAAATCCAGGCCTGTGTCCTAGGCCTATAGGCTAATACTCTTCTGGCTTTAGCCTAAGCATATGAAATTAAGCCTCTTACGGGTAGTAATCTTCTGGATTTATGTCGTGTAGGCCCCTACTCTTCTAATTTTAAGGCCTATAATAGCCCTTACTCTTTTCTGGCTAGGCAGCTAGAGCAGCTGCATGGTAAGGCAAGTCTCGATCTAGGTATTTGGGCAGCGGACGATCAGTGGAACCGCGATAATTATGATGGAGTTCTTGAGAAGGTGAGACCACTTTTGAATGGAAATCCACGAGGGGTTGAAGATAGAGGAGACGAAGCAGATGTGATGAATGTTTGATATCGATGATGGAGGGGCGAAAAATTTGCGGAATTCATGCAGCAGTTCGTTCCAGAGACGAGGTGTGGAGTGAAATAACTAGGTTGAGACTCTCCGTAATAATTAACGATGTCGAGGGGAGGCTGAACATATAAATAACATTGAATAGATTACTACTGAATTTAGAATAGAGTTTTACTTTTGATGCATGATATCGGATAACTGCGAATAACACTATTCTTAAAAACTAAAGCAAAAAAAGTCGAAAATGTTATTTATGAACTGATTTCTGATAAAGTCAATTAAGCCTAAAGAGATAGGCGAATTTTAGGATTCTCTCGCGGCACACAGTTTGCGATACACTGCTATAGGCCTACTTATGCTTTCGTTTGGGGGAGGTTGAACCCATAAAAATTTAATACTCCCGTATGGCTTGAAGCTGGCAATATGGGTCTATAGGCCTACTTTTGCAGGCAGCCTATAGACTATACAGGGTGATTCATAAAAAATGATCCCCTAGGATTTTTTATAATATTTCGGTCAAAGGTACGAATTCTGAAATGAAAGTGTACAGGTTGGAGCCAAATTTCACCAAAATATTTCAAACAAAACAATAATATAGGCCTAGTTATTCAACTTGTAGTGACGTTCCCACTGTTGTTTTTTGATGGTTCAAAGACGTTAAACAGTGTTTTGCTAATAATTTCTCCAAAAGTAAAAATCTGTTATTAAAATTTACTGACTTAAATGCAATTCATATTTACATACATGTAGAAAGACCAAATTTTATTGAAATATTTTAAACGCATCAAAAGTTACAGCACTTGTAACATTTGTTGCATTACTTACAGAATTTTTGACAGCCCACTCTTCCCACTGCACAGTTGTCTCTGTATAGTCAACAGCTTCGATGTGCTCCAGTAGCCGCAGACTGCTGTGCACATACACTAGATCCCTGGCTCTTGCTTCTCTCAGCATATTTCTTTTTCTCGTATATAGGTCCTATTGTCGGATTTCCTTTCTCCTTCTCTTCGATTAGAACAACATACTTGCTCTCGTCCGTATTCATTTTAAAGCTTTTTCAAGAATAAACTTTTTAAATCAAAGTTAAACAATATAATTTTGATTTCGAGCCTAGGCCCTACTCCAATATGTAGGGGAAGGTTGCTAAAGCACTTAAGGATTTTCATGTTTTTGCCACACACTGGACGAAAATAATTATGCTACATGGTCATTGGATAGATTAGGTATCGATATACAAGTAGATACACAGCGGCGGATCTAGAAATTCAGTAAGGGGGGGCCCCAAAACTTTCGCAACTCATCTTCCCAAAAATGTGATGACTTTTTTGTCATCAATCACACAGTTTCTTATTTCCTTGATAAACAAAATACGTTGCGGTTAAATTGGGATAAGCATGGAAGTTAGGGATTAGTTAAAAAGCTTAAAGAAGACATTCCCGCGCGAGCGTGAAAATTTTTTAAACCTTTTTTAATGCAATATTACGTGACACACGGTATTTGGACAACGCGGTAATTTATTTTGGAGTTCATGGACGGATCGTTAATTTATTTTGGAGTCCATTCACAAATTATGGGTGACGCCCATAATCTGTGAATGTGTATATTTACGAACAAGCGAGTGGACTATCGGTCTTTGCTCTAAACAAATGTCAGCACATTGCGCACTGCGCATACACTATTTATGAAGCACAATAGACAACTAGAAAATGTTGTCTGCAGTCTAACAAACAATTAGATATATCAGAAAATAGGCTGTATACTTGCTTAAGTTGTTTCATTATTGAGGATTTCATTTTAATTGATTATTAATTTTAAATGGGTTAGAGCTGAAATT
>JAQFXW010003888.1:0-11513 GCA_034693945.1 Dendrobaena attemsi
GACCAATAGGATTAATTCTAGACCTAGGATTCTCCAGCATGGTGGGGACACTCCTCAGGAGAAGACAGAGACAGATTAGAGAGCATGGTCCACCGGATGAAGCGATTCGACTACCTCCCTGCCAATGCGCCGAGCATCGAAGAGCTGGTGGCGAAATCTGATGCCCGTCTCCTCAGTGCGGTGGTCACACGTCCTGCGCAATCTGTTTCCTCGAGTAGCCAGAAGTAATTACAAACTGCGACTCAGACCGCATCCTTTCGAGCTGCCTGCTAAAGACACTAGAAACTATATTCCACGAGTCCTGTGTCGAATATCTAACTGTCACGCCCCTCCCGCATAAACAAAACTATACATATTAAACTTTTTTTCAAACACTATAACAGATTGCGGTGTGTCAGCATGAACTGTTGTTTTTCAATAGACGAATATATATAGCAAGTACTACTATACTTAACTCACATTTGCTCGAAGTAAGAGCTTAGTATAATGTCTGTGTCAATGTAATCAGTGTCACCATATTCCATGTCACCGCTCTTCATGTCACGGTCATTTTTGTTATCTTCCTCAAATTTTCCTCTGTAGCCTTAATTAAGACTGTTCAATAGTTACCCGCGCTGGGGTTGAAAGCGCCTCTGCATAGCACTCTTGAAAAGGCGCTCTAGACACCGCAGTGCTTTTGATGAAAGAATGAATCAACAAATGAATTAATCGTACATGTCGCGCACAGGTGTGCTACACTATATAAGGACTACGCCTTTTTACTGCAACAGCGTTCTAATCGAACTTTGTCGTGGGCACAAGGCTATCATCTCAACATGTTACCAACGGTATACCTAATTGGCATGTGTGTCCTTATGCATTCTTGTCTGGCTATTTTTTAAGTTCCGATATAAAATGTAATATGTCGTAAAGGGAGCATATTACCGTGTTTGGGTTCTGCCTGTGTGCTAATAAAGTCTATCAGCCGTGAAATTTACAACTAAGGCCTAGGCTACATGTGGGCCTACATTCGTTGAAAGACCAAGATGAACTTGCTTTTCTTACTGAAGTCTTTAATGTCATGTTACTTCTGGGTCTTCTATTGTTATTGATAGTTACATAATTTGTTCGGAGAATAATTATAATTATTGTTCTTAACTTGTCATGTTTTGCATTGAAACAATAAACAGTGTTAATTGATTGATTGATTGATTGAGTTGGTTGGTTAGTTAAACCTTGAGGTTTCTTTACATTTCAGGACCGTTGGATGGAATTTAGTCTACTGTACCAACGTTCAGCCTGGATTGGAAAGAATTAGTGAAAATAGAGAATGCTATAAATATTGAAAAGGTCGCTCAATAACATACATTTCTGATGTACGTATAACTTAGCCAAAAATAAAGAAGTCATAGTAATATAATTCAAATATCTTTTCATCAAAAGCGTGGTTTTTAGAAGCAGATATTCCTATTTTATCGCAAGTTTAAACTACATTTAGAAGTCCCCTTGCTTGTATTTCAGTTGCACAACTGCAGCTGCTGAAGACGCTTAGTTTTCTGAAACAATAACAGTAGAGTACATCGTATTAGAACCGGTCACAATATAAAACAAAATGTTATTCGTAAACTAGTAGCCAGGCTAAACATGGCTTGTAAGTATTCGCAGTCAAAACATTGTTTTGTATCGCATTCATACCAACGGGCCACGATGGAAGATGACCCAATTGACCACTATGATGATGAATGGTGATATATAGGCTTATTTGAAACCGTCTAAGTAAGTAAGTATGCTCTATTGATCAATTTAAGAATTATTTTCAATCATATTCTGGAGTTGCCTGTTTACTGTGTAGGTCTACTTGCATCAGCCGAAACACGAGTCTCGGGACCGTTTGAATCAGCACTAAATAGGTCTGCGTGCTTGTCAGCTCTACTAATTATTGAATATACGAATATCCATGGACGCCTGTCGTACAGGCAAAGCCCTTCTATACCTGGAGGTCCATGGCCTATAGATCGATCGACGTTGGTCGGCTGGTCGTTGGTCGTTTGTCGTTGGTCGGCTGACTGGCTAATTGGCTGGCTGGCTAATTGGCTGGCTAATTGGCTGGCTAATTGGCTGGCGGATTAATCAATAGGCCTAAGTGTGTATGCCTCCGTTTATCGGTTTATGTGTAAGAATAAACCTCTATATATAAATGTATGATTGTATGTCTGCAAACCCTACCAATATGCAAGACTATGTATGCATGACCGTGTGAATGCATGGATGTACATATTATGCATATGTTAATGCATGTATGCTTGCATGAATTTAGACATTAAAATTTAATCACGTGTAATATGAATATAATAGCCCTATAGTGATACATTGATATAAGCCTTTATATATAATTATATAATATCATTGTTCTTTTGATTTATATAGTGATACATTGATATATATATAATAGATTAGCAATGTTGTTTTTATATATCAATGTACATAATGTAAGCATGTATGAGTTGATTATATTTAGGCCTACATATGTATGCATGTGTACCATTGTACCTTGCATGTTCAATAGTTCAGGTTAGTATACAATGTACCATGTCGGTTTGTGTACAGGTAGGCCTTCATTGTTATTATGTCTGGATAATGAAGATCAAATTTTATTCACATTCGAGAATTTATATAGCGCTTCTTCCAGAGATGCTCGCTACTCTAGTGCGGTAACTAGTATAATAGGCCTAGTCGTATGTGCAAGTACTACGTTGGCCTATGCATAAATAATTATTTTTATCTTATTTATTTATTTATTCACACAGTTCTATACCGCACTTTCAAGTCTCCGACTACTCAGAGGCGGTCCCGACTATAGCCCAGAGGTGTGTCGGAGTTTACACGCCGAAGCGCCACGAGCAATTGTGAGTGAAGGACTTGCTCAAGGTCCTTACGCGGCGGGTGGGATTCGAACCTACAACCCTCCGGATGCAAGGCGGTGACCTTCACCACCACACTACCGCGGTAGTGTAGTGTATTATCATACAATTACAGTATGGTATGCAGTTTTATATGGAAATGTGTATAGGCCTACTTAGTACTTATATAATTATGTGATCTGTTGGTTAGTTCTATTGAGAACTTACTTCCTGCGTGGCTCTCGATCCATTCTTGAAACCTCCTTACTTTGCCGAAACTGGCGACGGACACACACCTCTTATCGACCTGAGACAGTACCCCGTGAAGGTACCACCTCGAGTTGGGAGCCTTGCACTCCAGTGGCCCTCCAGAGTCACCGTAGCACAGGTCTTCCATTTTGTCCCACTTCCCAGCACAGATGATGATTCCCTGATGAGCAGCCTTAGCCGTGAAGCCGCAGTAGTTGTCCGACTGTACAGTCATGTAGAGCTGTTTCAGGACTCTTGACGGAGAGACTGTCTCTGTTAACGAAGAAGATGTGTACGTATATATATATATATATGCTACATCGTTCGATCAATCAATCAAGATTCGTTTATTCGGAAATTGGTTTGAAATATCGTTGCATAGATCTGTATTGTTTGCTATAATGGTAAAATTGACTGTGCTTCTTGTTTTCGCTGATTATTATATATAATGTCCGCCCGCTTGTGTACTCAATTTTATCACCCTGGTTATCCCCGGTCAGTGGGATCATTGATCCCTACTGGACTAAACCCCTTTGTGACTGCCAATATTTGTTTCTTCCATAAGGCAACTGTTCAATTGTATATTCTGTTGTAAAAGTGATTGATTGACTGACTGATTGACTGATTGACTGACAGTGCCACCTCGAGTTCTAGAATTCATGGGTTGGCTTGTTTTGTTATAAGAACACTCCAAAGCTTGCTGGAAAAACATTCTCTCATGCTCCGTCAAGAATTGAACACATTAAAGATTGCTACATTGTGGCCATATTCAAGATTCAATTCAATTCAACTCAATTCAATTAACTGATTGCTTCCAGGCAAAAGTAAATGTGACATTGACATTGACAATTGTGCAGTTATGTGTACATATATTTTGTTTTAACGTGAGATTGAAAACGTCGGTCTGAGGAAAACAAAAGGACCCCAGAAGGGACAAAATGCCGCGCTGGGAAGTGGCTTATTCATACTCTTAGACTCATGTGAGTGAGTCACTATGTTTTAACCCGTACAATTATTTGAGTAGGCCTACTCTACGATATAAAACGTTTCTGAGGTAAATTGTTTCGACTTTCTAAAAAATCTTTTAATAGGCCTATATATCAACGAGTAACTATACTAAGCGAATTTAAAAGATGTCTATAGGCCTGTTCTGTGGCAATTTCAATTTAGTTTGTAGGCCTCATGTCCTGATCTGTTAAATGCAATTTCAGCAATGCTCTATTTTCAACGCTAACTGAAAATATCCCACAAAGGAGATTAGTGCATTATTACCTCAGATATTCATGTTGCCTTAAATAGAAGAGAAGAACAGTCTCTTCCTCTATCTTTATGGGCAGCAATGAGTAGGCCTATAGCGCGGTGTTAGCACCCTCGCTTTCTTACCTTCGGGTTATATGCTAAAAGCTGACCAGTCCTTACGGTCTTCTGCAATCTGCGCTTCCCATCAATGTCCACGGTAGCATCGGTCAGTGTAGTCAGTGCATAATTATAGCTGATTTGTCAATAGCGACGCAGGCTTCATCCCTCGACGTCCATACTTTATTGTATTGTATTTTCACATTTATAAAGCGCTACTCACACTATTTGCCATTCAGCAGCGCTCCCAGTGCGAAGAGAGAAGAGATCGGCTTTGAGGTAAGACAAAGATGTGGATACATTAGTTAGAGGTACACTTGTAGGGCGAATTAAGACGATGGAGAAGTGATTTTCACAGATAGGGACCTATGCTATACAGCGAAGGATCGAATCTGGGCCATTTTGGTCCTGACACATGGAACAAAGATGTAAGAGAACGCAAAGACGTCGCAGAGATAGGAATGCGTATAGTAGATATCTATATATACTTCGGAGCAACACCCAATAATTTATTGATTTACAGTACATTGCATTTATTGTGTGGCAGAGCTGACTGCTATCACACACGTCCACAGGTGGCGGATAGTGGAATGACCTCTACATATAGAGGCTAGCTGCGAAGTAAGCAGGCAAGTCCTGTCGAATAAGCAGTCGTGGACCAGAAGCGGCAAGGCTAGAAGGGTGCAGAGTAGAACGAGGTTGGTATCTTGTTGTGCATGAAAAACCGTGACTCCTACAACGGCCTTGTGGCATGGCGAGTACAGGCGGCCATTAAATAAGCCTGTGGCCCCCGCTGCTTTGTGGGTGAATGATAACCACAAAGGCTAGGCCCACAGCCGACAACAGTACTGTCTACATTTTGGATGTTCGCGCCAGAACGACTATGTCACAACATTGCTCTTTTGACTCTGTACTCCCTCTCCCTGGAATGCACTTTATCCTTCTGTTCGGCAATATATCCTCCTTGCTGTCTCTTCTCAAGACCAGTCCCATTTTCTAGGGGCCACACGCACTGAGCGGTTTACCGTATACAAGAGGTTTAGATACGATACGAACAGCGCATGAGTTAGGATGCAATGTTCAAGGTCTGCTTACGTCCTTCGGTATAGCCCCATCCACCGCTGTAGCACGTGTTTGTCGATGCAGCATTAAGCTCTGGTTGATCGAACGGAAGACAGATTGGAATAACCTCCTTCGTGTAGATGATGGGGCGGGACAGCTTCAGCAAAGCCAGGTCGTAGCCGTTCTCGATGTCTCTGTGGTTGTAGCGTTCGTGAACGAAGTACTCCGCTATCTTGAAGCTCTGCTCCGAACTTTCAGGAGTTGGCAGACTCAGATAGTGTTTGCCAAGACCCACTTTACACTGAACGTGGATATTGTAAGTTTCCGTCAGCCTGAGGATGCAATAACATTCAGGTTATTGTCAATGGCTTCCTGGCTACAGGGATAACCGGTATCAACTCATTGCCTAGGTCCGGCACTCACCGTTGAGTTTGACCCCCACCTTACATGTATATTAGAATTAGAGGTTTGTGTGTTTCGGTTGGCACCAATTTGGAGCGAGCTGCTCTCCATTCCACTGTCCATGGTGAACTGTTGGTCCCTCGGTCACAGACGTACTATTAAGCAGTATGGGTCTTTTCCATTGCTGGGCCAGCACTTTAGAATGACCTTTCACTTACTTTACGTCTAATACCAATTACCAAATGATTGTCCTGGACACCTGGTACATTTACGCTTCTCTGCTGGTTTGCAATGGGGTGCCTTTGGCTAGTTTTAAGAGGTGCTATACAAATTTGCGAATGAACAAAATAAATCCATTATATATATATATATGTATATATATATTATAGATATATGCTCATATATCTACACTGTGTCGGAAAAAATATGGAACCCTACGATATAGGCCTATAGATGAGTAAACTATTGTAGGCCAAGATAATTATCGATGTAAAAAATCTCAACAGATTTTAACCCTAAATACAAGTTGACTATTATGTGTAATTTATTCAGACAGTTGTTGTCTGTTGGCCCAATTAATTTTGTTGTTTTGATGCAAAACCTATGTATTAATTTGTCTTTCTCGCTAAACACCATTTTCTAACAAAATCTATTAATACATATCGTAGTGGTTCCATATTTTTCCGGACACAGTGTATAGGCCTATGTAATGTGAGGCGCGGTACTGTAGTGGTGAAGGTCGCCGCCTTGTAACCGGATGGTTGCAGGTTCGAATCCCACCCGCCGTGTAAGGACCTTGAGCAAATACTTCACTCACAATTTGCTCGTGGCGCTTCGGCGTGTAAACACCGACACACCTCCGGGCTGTAGTTGGGACCACCTCTCAGTAGTAGGAGACTCAAGGGACTCAAACTCAAGGGGTGGTATAGAAATTTGCAGGGCCGGATTTACCTATAAGCCATCTAAGCAATTGCTTAGGTCCTCAGGATCTGAGGGGCCTCTGAAAGTTGACTAAAGAAAAACATTTGAGTGACAGTAATCACTTGCTGTAGGCCTAATGGATATAAGATGTCTAATTTTATATTCGGTTACACCGTTACGGTTAATATTACTTTGTAATAGACTTATAGCACCGCGTGATTACAGGATCGTTCTGCCATTTTGTGTGTGAGCTATCGTCTACAATTATCGGTTTTGCAAATTATTGATAATTTAGGCCCCAATTATTTTAACTTGGCCTATAGCAGAGGTCAGCGGTTCTCGATTAACCTGTGGTCCGAGGCCATCAGGAACGTCATTTGGGGGTAGGCAGTCCCTCCTAATTTTCGGATCCCACATTTTTGTTGAAATAATGAAGGAAAAATAGCAGTAACTAGTAAATAAAGGTCTTTAGTTTTGGGGGAGTTATGAAGAGAAAGAGAAGTGATGACTAAAAGTCTTAGGATTTTTGGGGAGCTATGGAGAACAAAATAGGAGTTGACCTGACGACTAAAAACAGGTCATCAGTTTGTTGGGAGTTATGCAGGTTTGCCCCACCCCCTTAAACACTGAAGTGACGCCCCTGGAGGCTGTAGACCATCTGTGTGGTGGTCCACTGATTAGTATGTTTTTGAGTCTAATGGTAACGAATTTCACTGGACTTTTTCTCAATAGGGTCGAGGACATATAGGCCTACAGCCCCTATAGATAACTCAATTAATTTTTACCTTTACCTTTCACCATGCACCAGAATAAACTAAGCTCATTCAGCGTGCTTGGCATCGAATGTGAACACGTAGGCAAAATTCATTTTGATATCATCATCTCATATTATTCGATGCAGAACTGCAGGATAAAGTTGATTTAGGCCCTAAAATTTGTGATTTTAGGTTCGTAGCTTTAAAAAACTGGAACAATTGCAAAACGAGTTAATAATATTCGACTCGTTAGAGACTAACAGTAGTAAGCTTATATCAAACATGGATGGATTACTGGTGCAATAGGCTTATGCATTGCTGGGATATAATGCTAGCAATATGCATTATAAAATTATCTGTTTTATCCCTGAAGTGGGCCGCATAATTGAAATTGCTTAGGGCCTCACACTGTCAAAATCTGGCCCCCTGGAAATGTGTGAATAAATAAATAAAAATAAATACACTTTATCATCGCTAATGTCGTCTTATCATCTTCAATTCTTAATCTGTATGATCTCTTGAATTCTGAATGAAAAATACAATTATTTCTTGTGGTGGAGCACGATATTATATTGCGGTTCCACGACAATTCGGTTACCGATATTGTGTCTATCGATATTTCGTCTACTATGGCTTTTCGTGTAAAAAAATACTAGGCCTAGGCCTAGTATACGATGAAAGTTAACTTGAACTCGAAGCGGAATGACGATGACCGTGTAACCTACAGGATTATTGTAAGTTCAAGGTCCCCTAAGCGCGGTTTGAGTCTCGATCGAACCCGCGACCCTTCGGATGCAAGGCGGCAACTATCCCACTCAGCCGCCACGTCGGATCCCGTTTAGGATTTCAGTTGGAAGGTGAGATCAGAGGACTGTTTGAAAAGCTGAGACTTCGTTATCTAATGGAAAGCCTGAACGAGTTACAGCTAGGCCTAGCTTATATTGACGTAGTGAAAATGTTTGCGTTTGAGGGAGATTAGAGCGGAAACGGGAACTGAATTGAACTGGAATTCATGACTAGAGAGGTTGATCGAGACGGGAGGATGATCGGGTGAAGCGAATTGAATTGATGGCAATGAATTCACGACGATATTTGGTGGACTGACAGACTGAGAGTATTGAATAGAGAAAGTTGTAGGTTAGCGAGAGGACTGTGAAATGGATTCGTTCAGGGATGTTAAGTCAATGAATATGTTTGTGTTTTTATGTCCTGACTTCTGAGAAAATTCATTCCCCAAAGACTTAAAAATTATATTATTATAATTGTAATGATTATTTTTAAACTGATTGGTAGGGACTTGCATGCAATGTCCAGCGGTGAGGATCCATTGGTTGGAGATGATGCTTCCTCCGCAAAGAGTGGCATTTAGTTCGCTCAGACAGATGATCGATGCATGCCACGGCCACGAATGAGGATTCGCCTGTTCGCCTCCTACGACGCGAGCGCGAACTTGCCCTAACTTTGGGGCGTATTGTGGGAATCCACACATCGGCTCTGAAGAAACAAAACGGACAGCGACGATCAAAAGAATAATTATGTCATTTCATTTCATCTGACGATTTCTACAGCGCCTCTTCAATGCGTCCCGTTACTCAGAGGCGCTCTCGGCTATACACCGAGTCGGAGTTAACACACCAAAGCGCCTCATTTACTACGTCATCTGGCGAAAGAAGGTTGAGTCGACATATTGGACTCTGACTTAGATCTCATATTCTTCGTACCACTATCTTATGCATCATTCTAAACCCCCTCTCCCCAGGGTAATTGCGAGTGAAGGACTTGCTCAAGATCCCTACGTTCTGAGGAGGATTCGAACCTGAGACCATCTGGTCACTAAACACCGAAAACGCCACTACATCACCACACCCCCACAAGATGAGTAACGCAAAATGATTGTGCGACAGTGAGCAGAGTATTTGCCCGTAGAGACACCGGATGCTTGCTTATCAGAATAAATTCAGCTTCAATATTATAATAATGAAGCTGAATTATTCTTATAAACAAGCATTATGAAGCCTATACAGTATACATACCATCGATCTGTGTAGGCCTAATGTATTGTCTTGTTATTTGTGTATTTCTATACCGCCTCTTACAGACCACTACTACTTAGAGGCGCTCCCGACTACAGCTAGCAGGTGTGTCGGAGTTTTACACGCCGAATTGCTTGAAGTGAAGGATTTGCTAAAGGTCCCTACACGGCGGGTGGAATTCTAACCAGCAACGCTTCTATTGCAAGGAGGCGGACTTCACCACTACACTACCACGCCCCTAATGGGCGTGATTGTGTGGTGACGTATTTTGAAGGCGCACGTTCTATTCGACCCTCAAGCCATTCGGTACAGTTCTCACAGACAAACCATTCTGAAAGCCTTGAAAGATTTGCCAACTGATCTTCTGATTGTTGTCCTGTTATGCCAATAATGACATCGTTCGATACGTTGGGCATTCGACATCGTCCTCATCTTGAGTCACTAAAGTCCGCGATATCATCCAAGAATACTGGGTTAATGATATTGTTATCAACTTCTAATTACTATCACGTACTATAACGGTCGTCATTAATGACCAGCGAAACAGAATCTTTAAAGAATAGTGTTTCACTGCTTGAAGCTTACCATTTCTCCATCGCTTGACCCTCTACAAAAATATTAAAATAAATGTTAATTAAAAGAGTAAATATTCATTCGTTCTTGGACCCTAGCAAGTCTGTCAATGCGCTGTAAAGTTTATAGCCAATGGCTTTTACCGTCATGTGCTAAGCCGAGATTTAAATCTCTGAAATAAGCCAGCATCGGGACTCGAACCATCCACAGCAGGAACGGCCTGCACGCTTACCGATGTAGCTAACAATATTGGTCAAAGGTCTTTATAATAGAGAATATAGGTTTATTTTAGAGTGCCTTCATCAGGGCCGTCTTAACACAATTAGAGGCCCTGGGCAAAGCCAGACGTTGAGGCCCCTGTCCGGCCAACCACTGACCCATCCTCAACAATAGAAATTGTCATGGTTAATAAAATTAAATATAGATTGCGTCTATTGATACTTTCAACATATACCTAGTACTAGAATGAATATCAAACATAACAAAGAAACTGCAGGTGCAGCTGGTCAATAAAAAACCATTATACTAGCCTACTAAAACAAGAAGATTTGAAGCCTGAATAATTATTTTCAAGACATAAATGAGAATTATTTGGTATGCTACATGTACGTAGGCCTACCTTGAGTGTAGGCCTACAGACAACGTATGAGTGATTTATATGTGATCATCAAAAGCGCTGAAACGTTTTCAAAAGTTCTTTTAACAGAAAAAATTGCTTTATTGGTCAGCTTAAATTCAATGTTAGTCTGGATGCCACTCCCTTTACACCGAGATTTCAAGTTGTCGGGAATTATTTTCTGTGCAAGGTAGGCGGGCAGATAGGTTACTACGGAGGCCTATAGAGGGCGCTGTAGGTCTATTACAATTCTCATCAATAGCCATATTATAGTCATTTAGAAGATCGCCAAAGAGAATCTTGGTAATTTCCATTAGCCAGACTTCAATTCACATTATTATTTATTAGTTCATCAGAACCAATTGTTTTCAATTGACTGGAAAAGAAAGCCAGATCTTCAATCCGTGTATAACTTAGGCTTAGCACCTCTTGTCAGGTCAGAGTCAGAGGCGAGAATTGGGTGGAATGTTTCTACCTTGAACTTTAACTGTTGTATTGGAATATCTTTTCTTGACTCATTATATCCTATTTGATTTGCACTTCGCTTTAACATCCTTCTCTTCATTATAGGCCTAGCTAAATTTTTAAATCTAGACTTCAATTCATATTCACTAAATTATGTTTCAAAGTTCTTGAAGCTAAGTTTTCACATACTCCAGAAGATTCA
>JAQFXW010003889.1:0-11512 GCA_034693945.1 Dendrobaena attemsi
TCGCTAGATTGCGTTGTAAATAGAGATGTGGCGCCCTGCGTGGCTGCCTTAGGTTAAATTCGACTCCTGTAATAACCGGTATCGTGCATTCAACTATGTCTGTAATCATAATGCGGTTTGTCATTGTGAATGTTATTAAACGAAAATATTATTATTACTATTATTAGTATTCGATTATATGGTTTGCTCTGTGTCTGCTTTCTTTAGACACGTTCACGCCATCAACGAAGATGCAATCAAATTCTACGAATCGTTCGGGTTTGTGATTGTCGAACGTTTGATGGACTACTACAAGCGCCTAGAAATGCCAGACGCATTCGTCCTCGAGAAGGTTTTAGGCGATACGCAATTACCCGTTTGAAGCGAAACGGCCTACTTCGACATTCGGGGCCCCTTATACCGGTATATCTGTCATCAGTTGATCCTTCGATGTTCCCCTTCTGTTGAGGCTTGGTTAGTTGTCAAGATGTGTGACTCTTTGATTCTGTATTTAGTTGAATGCACGGTTAAAACTGTTAACGTCATGACTGATAAAGTTATCGTCATACTATCTGGTGCTTTTTTGAACCACAGAGGTTTTACCTTTTGTGAATTTCTGTTCACTTTTGCGGCTGGCAGTTGGTTTTGAAATGACTGATCGATGAGGCATTATTCTAAAGTCGGAACAGAAGCAGTAGATCTGTCTAAGATGTTTCTGATAGGTTAGAAGTAAAAATCAAAAGTTTACATAAGTAGCTACTATGATTGGAGATGACTGGACGATCATGCAACGAAATTGACAGATTTAATCTTTGAACTGTCGCTGAGCCAGTTACTAAATCATTGATTGATTGATTGATTGATTGATTGGTGCTAAAAGAGATGTTAATCAATTTGTGTTCATGAATTTTGGTTTAGCAGTGGATTGAGATCTAAGTCTACAAGCTGTGTATGGTTTTGAACTTCGTATTTTACTGGGATTGGCGTGTTTTGTGTGACTAAACTTTTGTGTTGAAAATTCGATTTGACGTTCACTCTTTACAGAGTTAATTGATGACCTTATGTGGCCACTAGTAGCTGGCTAAATGTGTTTAGGCCCAAAAAATGGTGTGTTTCCGGTAACAGATATTTTAAAAACAGGTAGGTAGGAAAATATGTTTATTTCGAAAAATATTTTTTACATGATTCTATTTCCCAATTTTGCGCTTAACCACAGCACGCTCCTATTCACTGTGGCTAAAGCCTGTAGCTAAAGATACTGTGATTTTAGTTTTAGTTTTTTTTATGAAGCTTGCCATTTTTCACATTTCTAAATTTATTTGAGTTTTGACTGTTCAGATTGTGATAGAAGTCCACTGTTGTGCATCACATTTAGTAAATAAATTTGAAAGAAATATTTTTTCGCAATTTCTAAAAAACTATTCTGAAAATAATTTGAGTCGCCCCAAAACGGTGGATTGGTCGGGTTACCGGAAACACAACATTTCTTTGTTTGGCCTTAGCAGATGCATTTATTGTTGCTGAATTTAATGGATTGATTTTTCAACACCGCAAGTTCAGATCCAAGTAAGTAAGTAAGAATATTCTTTATTTGTCTGTCAGCAAACGCACGATAGCTGATAAGAAGTCATGATAACAGATTATAATCATATATATAATCATCCAGCTAAAATCTTTTTTGCTAATTATTTTTTGTTAATTATTTTTTTTAAATTTTATTATTTTGTTTGCTAATTATTTTTTTTGCTAATTATTTTTTGCTAATTATTTTTAATTTTATAATTAATTACTGTTATTAATTGTACAGTAGCTTTAAAATATAAATACCTGTGTCAAATGTTTAAGGCATCAGCCAATGGCAATCTCAGCTTTTGTATGGTCTGTATCCCAAGGATTGATTGAAAAGGTCGCCTCGAGAGGTTATTGTAAAGTATTCAGTTTATTCTACTGACCATCTGTCTAGTTCAGAGTAATTGATGGTGTGGTAAATCACTAATTAAGACATTTATTCTTAAATTATTCTTTCTTCCCTTCTGTCAGGTATGTGCTGAGGATGAGGCCTCAACATGGCATTTCATGTTTAGGTTTTTTGGTCTTTTTGCCAGGTGGGTAAGGAAGCCGGTTGGCCTATTAATCATCCTCTTTTTCCCAACTGTCCTTCCAATACCTGCATTAGCCAGAACTATCAGGGTTACTGGACTGTGAACCTGTCCACCTCGCATATAGAGCCCTAGGTGGTTCGATCAAGTCCTCTCCACTGAATGTCTAACCTCACCGGGCAATCCTCTACTTGTCTGTCTACCCTCTCACCATGGTGAGGTGTGGGTAGGACTATGGGAGTGATTCTTAAACATTATAAAAGTATGAAGCTCAAAATTGTGTTTTCATTACATTATATGCATTTAATCATTTCTTGTAGACAAAATGAAATAAACGTGGAAATTAGACTACTTGATGTGCTCTGTGTAACATTTGTACTTAGGGATTAAATTGGTTACACGTGAAAATTCATGGATTCTGCTAATTAGAAGAGAATAAATTACACTGAGTGTGGGGCCACATTAAGAATTGCTATATTACAATTATTCTGTATAATTTATTAAGCACCACTAGAGAAGAAAATGCTTCCATAGCATTTGTGGCATTTATCAGACACAGATCTTGGGCTCACATGGTGCATACACAGTGATCAGATATAACCATAACCACATTTTTTATTGACTCCAGTGTAAAATTTTACAGTAACAATTTTCTTTTAGCAAATAGACTTTGACAATGGAGGCAATGGGAGAAACCTAAAGGCCCCGCTAACAAGGGTCACCCTATATAAATTTTCAGTTATTGATCGATGATAGTACAGGGTATAAGGTCCATTCAGGTTGACGGGTTCTTTGCAGGATCTTACCAAATAAATCAACTGAAAGCGAGCAGGGGTCGAAACCATATAGTTGCTGTAAAACAAGTACATCATTTTGCATTTTATCATCATATGGCTCTAGCCATTGTTCATCTACAAATCAACTCAAATAAGAACTGGGTATACACGCGATTTACTTCTAAGAGTAGTTTCAGTAAATAAGTAAGCAAGGAATTATTTGATGGATATATTGTGGGGGCGTGGTAGTGTAGTGGTGAATGTCGCCGCCTTGCAACTGAAGGGTTGCAGGTTCGGATCCCCACCTGCCGCACAAGGACCATAAGCAAGTCCTTCACTCACAATTGCTTGAGGCGCTTCGGCATGTTGATTCCGACACACCTCCAGGATGTGATCGGGATCGCCTTTGAGTAGTAAATGGTTTGAAGGGGTGGTATAGAAATATGTTAATAAAATTTAAAAAAAAATATATTCTATTACATATTATTCATGAATTTAGTTGATTGATTGAGTCAGAGGGAATTGTATCAAAATCTTGTCTATAATAATTATTATTGTTGTTGGTTCAGAAGATGGAGCCGCTATCTCTTGGCAGTCTTTGACTGGATTCCACTCGGAATTGGTGTTGTGATGAAACAATAGAAATGTCAAACAGAAACACACTCAAGCATGCATATTTCGGATAATAGTTTGAAGTGTTGAAGCAAAAATGATAGGTCAATAAAGAAATTAATTGTTTTAAACTTGGACTATTGTTTTAGTAAAAATAGTCCCAGGCTATTGGGTCTCAGATGCGTAAAAAATAGTAATTTCTGTGCTCAATTGCTGTAGAACCCAATCAAAGAAGGAGTAAGTCATTCTGTCGTTAATTTATTGTCTTGCATTACTTGAGAGTGGTTGATTGTAGTAAACTTACCACATTTTAAAAGCAAATGATGTATTCAGCCTTATGGTATTTGTTTTGTGATAACAAGACATTCTGACAAAGCGCAGTATGGTAACAAACATTCAGTCTGATGGAAACAATATATGAAATTATAAAGCATATAATTATATTAAGGAAATACGAATTAATAAAGTTAATACACATTTTAAAATAAAACTCTAGTGACGAATTGTCTGTCATCTTGGTAGTAGACTTACCTGATTTTGTCCACAATCAGATGATCAGGCACCTATAGACTTGACTTGATTGTATTCGTGAATTCATAAAGCGCTTATCGCAGCATGTGCCCTTCAGAGTTCAGAAGAGCTCCCAGTGCGAAGACCCCCTAGAGAAGAGATATTATAGATTTTGAGAGAACTAAATACACTTACAGAAAGAAAGGTAGAGCGAAGATGAGGAGGAAGTGAATTCTATAGAGAGGGACTTGAGTTTGCAAAGGATCGAATCTGGACCACTGTGGTTCTGACAAGTGGAACAAAGAGGTCAAGGCGATCAGAGGATGCCAAGATTTAGCTGAGTATGAAAGAAAGATCACTATATATCTGAAGTAATAAGCAACAGGTATGTATCTGCAGTAATTATTCAGCTACCAGACTATTTGTTGATACACAGTAGTTTCTGCGATTGCTGGCCATAAGTGAAGATTGTGGAAAATGTACACCGCCTGCGCTCTGCAACAGATGAGCAACATGGTAACAATTTAGTGGTGAAGGATCTCGCCCGATCTAGTCATTGAAACACGAGTTGTTATAAGAAAAACCTGTGCATTTACATAAATTTGCAGGTATATATCTGACCTTTGCAAGCATAGGCTGTCTGCTGGTTGGGTATCAGTACAAGCATGTCTAAGATATATTATGCTTCCTGTGGTCTTAAAAATATTTAACTCTTGACTTATGTAGTCGTGCTGTGTTTAAGCGTTGACAAGTGGCAGTTTGTTGGAAATCTTTATGTGGAGAGTTTTTAGCTGTTTTAGGTTTGAAGGAATAAATATTTTCTACTGCACGCACGCACATCCAAATTGCAATACTGCATATATGTATAATATATATATTGTATAATGTATATAATATGGTAATTATGAGTATATAATATATATATATATATATATATGCATAATGCATGCTTGTATATGATTTATTTATTTATTCACACATTTATATAGCGCCCCTTCAAGAACACTACTCAGAGGCACTCCCAAACCATATGTAATTTTATGTGTACATCTATATAATATGTAAATATATATATATACACAATACACATCTCCTCATGAGTGTACAATATTGTAGAAGTATGTCTTGCACGCTGAATTTTCTACCTATAGAATGTGTACATATAGGATGGTGAAAAGTCGTGACACGAGCCATAAGACAGCAGTGTTTGCAAATAAACGGATTTCATACTCTTAAGAAATGAGTGTATAATGTATTGTATGACATTCTGTGTGTATGTGTGTAACTGCGTATGTGTGGTATAAGCATTGCATATTATGTAGTTAATCTTGTATAGATTTATATTGATTTTATGCTTATATATCGCTCTATGACAGTGTATGCATTGTATATCTGTATACATCATATATCTGTATGCATTGTATGCGTGTAAACTAACCAGAACAAAGAAGCTTCAGGTTCTGATTCATTGATGACTTGTATATAATCTGTATGTATGGCGACTACTGTAGTTGCTGTTAAAACAATGGATCAGATCTCGAGGGCTTTGGATGAGAGGGACAGGTGTGGAGCAGATGCGACTGTTGAAAAAGCGGGTTAGGGCATGGATTTGAAGTTCCACGGATCTGTTGTTGGATTTATTTATTTAACGATACCTTCAGATCTACAACGAGGAAGGGTAGTGTGGGGTTAATGTGCCTCTTCCTGGTCTTGCCCCCCCCCTGCAGGAGTTGAATAGAGAAACACCAGAGAGAGAGAGAGAGAGAGAGAGCGGTTTATTGTTGTGTTTCCTTCCAACCTGAGTGGGACAGACGTGGGAGCGTGGTTTATTTGTTAGGCTTAAAGCACCTGTGTTTAGGACCAAGACGGAATGATCAAAGGGACCTTGTCTTTTGTGCATTTCGGCTGGCTTCCCCTTACATCCGTTTGGCTGCACCTTAGGCAAGCAAAGGGGACAGATAGCAAGAGCACCTATACACACTCTTGAGAACTCTGTATCTAATCTTTCCTGGTCTGAGAATGTGTTCTTATCTCGAGAGTTTTATTTCCATACCGTCGTCTGCTCTTGGAGATTCCGTTCTTTAGGATTGTGTTCTTAAAAACCGGTTTCTGTGTTAGGGCCAAATCAAGCAGCTGAAAAAGAATTGTGGGATACAATTCTAAGCCAATTGGTTAGAACGCTCAGCTTGTATGTGGGGTGTATGGATTTGAACCTCATGGTCTGTATCCAAAGGATTGATTGAAGAGGTTATGACCTAGGTTATTGTAAAGTATTCAGCTTATCCTACTGGAAATTTTGACACTAGTCTTGCTGTCAGGGGCTTCTATCCCCCCACCCCAAGCAGCCGGGCTTAAAAACTCATAATTTTCCCTCTCAAAAATATTCTTCCATCCCCTGTGACCAGTCTACCCCCCTATTTCTGAAAATTAGAGATTATAAAATGTTCCCCTCCTGTTTTCCACTGGGCGCACTTGCGCCCGCTTGGTATAGGGATAGAAGCCCCTGCTTGCTGTGTTGGGAGACTATGGACCTAGGAAAATCCTTCACTCACAATTAGTAACTGCTGTTGGTCAACTTGGTCGATACTTGTTCATTTGATGGTAGTGCCTAGGAAATACGTAGTGATAATAATTATGATAATAAATAGATTCAAAACATAATAATTATATGGAGAGAGAGAAGAGAGAGACAGACAGACACACAACAAGAGAGAAAAAAGCGAGAGGTCCTAAATTGGAGAAATAAAGAGGATAATGTAATTTGTTGCTTATGCAAATATCTCTCACAAACTGACCAATTGTAATTGACCTATGGCCTATGTTTCATTTTAACTATCTTAGGTTCGTTGTGACTTTTAATTAAAGTTACCTGAGCATTGTTAGCAAATAAACAAAAAATTTCTTCTTGAGCATTGTTAACTGATAAATGAATATTTTCTTCTTGAACTATTAATATATTTAATTGGAGATTTGTATTTCTTAGTGCACTTAGGCTGGTATCACTTGTGACTCGTGAGACATGCATTAGGCATTTTACAGCTTCCTGTATTATGTATCTGGATACCCTCGAAACTTCAGATGAGTAAAATCTAAAAGAAAAATTCGCTCTATATATAATTAGTAATGAACTATTGGACTGCATTGTATGATTTTTCTTGCAGAACAGTGACTGGCATTTTAAAATCTTGAAGAAAACATTATAGCAGCTGTATAATTAGTAACAAGCAACACTTTGCTTTTGTCTGAACTGTTCCTTGCAAAATGAGGACGGTCACTGAAAGAAAAAACAGCGGTTCTATTAATAGTAATGAACTGCAACGCTGCCCACGCTTTTGTTTCTTGCAGAACAACGACGGGCATTGTTTGTCAATTTAAAGAACCTTTTAGGTGAGTCTTTTTGTCTGAAAACAACGAATGCTCTAACAGTCTCATATCTTTTATCTCTTCACCTCAATGTTGCAGGAATGTAGGACTCTTGTGTGTATAACATTACTTCTGTTATTATTATTAGATGTAATTTTTTTACTGTTGTCTTTATTATGCAATTATTAAGTACCACTTTCAATCAGTGGTGATAGGAAATTGCGAGTGAAGAACTTGCTAAAAGTTCCTACACCATGACCATTTCAGAAGACGTTTGAAGCCGTACTCTCTGGGGTACGAGCTGTGTCCTCTAATCAGTCTACAACTTTGTCCCATGGTTTGTGTCTCTGGATTTTACATAGCGCAGGAGATGAGTAGCTTAAAAAGTGTACTGACATGGCTATTGGATGGACTTACAAATGTTTGACTTTGGCTCTTAATTGGCTGAAATTGTTTCTCGATCTGCTTGTGACGGGATAACTATTTTTTAGTGCGAGATTTGTTCCATAACGATAAGTCCAATAGTAAAAGATCCAACTGCTAATTAATAAGTTTATCGTTGATTTATATTCAGGCATTTCAAGAAGTTCTTACAGCATCTCTTCCAAGGGGCTACTCAGAGGCGATCCCAACTCCAGCGCGGGCAAAGAAAGCGATATTAAAGTGATGGAGGAAAGTCTGAGAAGGAGTTCTAAGAAGCAAACGGAGGGCCAAAAGGTTGGTTGTTCCAGATCGAAGAGCCAGGGAGTGGAGTTCCCAAGCTATGTGTAATTATGTCAATATTAGTTTCTCTAAGCTCTAAAACAGAAAGGCAACTTCGTGTAGGCCTAGATTGGACAGACAGATGAAAAGAGAAATTGAGAATCTTGGTCCCCCACAACTGAAGAATCTTGTTCCTTTCATAAGAACTGTTCTTGTTTTAGGTCTGACCAAAGAAAGATGGTTTAGTAATGGATAAACCTGGTTGAATAACGATAATTATTTTCTTATTGAGGGTTGATTTAAAGCAGGGGCTGCCCACTTGCCCTTTCATCGGCTACGCGCTGTATAAAGTGTTACGGAATTTAAAATGATGCATGCTGGGATAGCTTGCCAGAAGCTTAACAAGTAAAATGTAGGAATTCTGGGATATGTTGTGTCAGAGATTTCATAATTCTATATTTACAGTTAACAAGCATTAGGCCGAGTTGGAATTCTTTACATTATACCTACTCTTAGATTTAAAGTTCAGTTTGTACATACAACGAATACATCTGAAAATTTATTGTTATTGCAATTTTTAACAATTTATGTTGCTGCTTTAAATGCCTCTCAAAAGCATTTTTTGTCTTTATACAATGCTTTCGGTGAACAACACTTTCATTGAGCAACAGTGCAGTGTTTTATTTTCTGATGTTAATTTTGAAATGTTGTGTAAATTTGTTAGTTTCCTGTATTTGAATTGGTGGTTCTTATTTGCAGCTCAGTCAAGGATGATGGTGTTCCGGTTTATGACTACGGGGTAATCCTTCCTGGAATGCTCAGCTGGGATAAACATACAGGTCTGTAGGTGAGTCATGATAGCTGGAGATCTGACTATGATTTCAGGTGGAACGCATTATAGTGTTTAATAGAGAAACTCAGCGACCTCTAAGATTAGATCCAGATTCAGCATTAATAATAATAATAATAATAGGACTTTAGCAATAATAAATATCATAGTAATGATGTGAAATAATACAGATTGTTTCTTCACATTGGGTTTTACTTTGAACCTATCGCGGCTATCTGTGTTTTTTCCAGGCAGTCTGTGTATGCTTTGTGTGGTTATTTGACTCGTGACTCGTCCAGTGTGAGGCATGTGTGTGCGTGTGTGCATTTTTTGTTTCCTAGGTGTGCCCAATCAGCTACTCAGTTTACGTAAATCTACCCATGGGGTCGGTAATGTGATGCTGGATAAAAAAAATTCCTGTCTTTACTCAACAATTCCAGGAGCGCCATGAAGTAATTTATCATTATGTAAAGCGAACCAGCCACACTCAGGTAGCGAGCATCTGGTAAGTGCAGCTACTAGTGTGGCTTGAACACTAGTGCTGTATCTGGTGATGCAACCTATAAGGAATTCTAAACTATGGCTGGTGATTACTTTACTGCCAAAGGTAACCTGTAAGGAACCTGTAAAATGCCTAAAATTCGCTCTCACGAGTCACAAGTGATGCCGGCCTAAGCACACTAAGAAATAGAAATCTCCAATTAAATATATTAATAGTTCAAGAAGAAATATTCATTTATCTGCTAACAATGCTCAAGGAGAGAATTTTTTTTATTTGTTAACAATGCTCAGGTAACTTTAATTAAAAGTCACAACGAACCTACTTTACTGATCTTTGGGCTCCACACTGTGTTATAGTCATTGCTGCCAAAATCGTGCTGTTCTTATAGAACCTTGAATCCTGCTTTATGTTGGGTTATAGCTTTGCAACAAAAACTACTGTTATGATCATTGATCAAGGAACTTTGAATCCCACCGTATGTCTTGCTATAGCTTTGCAGTCACAATTATTGCGCGTTCTAATCTACTCTAAGAATTTTTATAGTCTCAGTAAAGCGACGCTTGGGCAATGGTCATCTTTCAACAGACCTGCATTTACAGATTTGCAATCTGGTCAATGTAGCTTAAAGAATACGTACAGTTGTACAAGTAGAAAAGAACAAAAACTTCTGTGTTGAGGACAGAAATAGATGAAAGGACCAGACAGCAGGAACAGATTGTGAAGGTCACTGCCAGACACTAACTTTATTTTTTGTTAAATGACATTAGTGTCTGATTTGTTGTAACTATTGCTGTTTGGTTATCTCACTGGTTGTTTGATGTTAGAGCTGTTTAATACCACGTGACGACAATCGTCTATTCAAGATTATACCCTTATCTGGTGGTACTTGTTCAGTTAAAATTTCAGTATGTAGACGATTGTGTGGGATTGCATGACAGTTTAGTCTACCTATGGGAAGCTACAGGACAGAATCTTGGAACTTGTATTCTTCATAACAGTAATGTAAATGTAAGTGGTAGTAGTAGTAGTAGTAGTAGTCACTTTATTGATTGCCAAAACACATACAAACTAGACTGTACAAATAAATTTCCCAATAGGCGTCAAAGGTAGAACTCAAAAGGAACCATATTGGTCCCGCTAATATAAGAGCCACCCAAGTCGAGTATTGAACAAATAATGTAATAATGTCTTATTTGTTTTACAATTCACAAATTCAGTGCCAGAGTTTGAAAAATTGCTTAATTAGTAGGAAATCTGTTTGAAAGTTGACGGCTCATCTTGGCTGGTTGACGGAAAGGCAAACTTGAATGAGACCAGGCTGCGTAGTGTTAGACGCTGCAGGTGGAAAGACGCTGAAATAGAAACAATGGTCTCGCTTCTGTCGCCACTAATGATTAACATACGTCGGTCTACTTTCAGACAAAGTCCAGAGCTGAAGAATTTATTATTTTTACTCGAGGTATCAATAATCGCTCGGGATTTATGCAAATTATCCGAGGATTTAACAAAATTATTATTATTGTTATTAATAATTATTTATAAATAGGCCACATCATCGGTTACTTTTGTTATCATTATTAGTTCCTAGCTGTGGGCCCTATATCCAACTTTGATCTCGCGTTGCTTTGTAAATGTTCCAAATAGGAGTTTCATAAAGTCAAGATACATTATTAAACCTATTGTGGTTGTTGTATTGTGTGGTTGATCAGTGGGATGGTGGCCACCTTGCCTTCGAAGGGTCGCGGTTTGATCCAGACCCAACCCACTGCGTGGGGACCACCTTGAGCATGGTCTTCACTCACAATTGCTCGTGCACGGCGCTTCGGCGTGTAAACTCCGACACACCTCCAGACTGTAGTCGGGATCGCCTCTGACTAGTAGTAGGCTTGAAGAGGTGGTGTATAAATGTGCGAATAAGTAAATAAAGTATAGCCGTCCTCCAATATTAAGATCATTTGTATTATTACAATGTTGATATATTCCTAATATAATTTTCAGTATATCATCCGAGAACAACGCTATAGTATAGGTCTACGTCCGTTTCATCATTGGCAGTTATTATTAACTAGTAGTCACCCGTAAATAATTACGGGCAAACTTACTTACTTACTTACTGAAAATGCGATCTATATCTAAATAT
>JAQFXW010003890.1:0-11511 GCA_034693945.1 Dendrobaena attemsi
TGTATCTCTGTGTGAAGTTAGAATTTCTGCTCAAACCGCGGCTTGAATAAGTCAAAGCCAAAATAGGCTTTCCGCAACGAACTCGATCGAGCCATTAGTTAGGATTATTCAGTTTTAAAAATTTGCCTTATTTTCGTCTTTACTTGAATAAGCTGATTGACAAGCGTGAAATAGGCCCTACGACAAAATGAAATTATTGCTGTTGGTTTTCAATTTTAGTAAATTTTAATTTGTGTGCCGCGATAGAAAAATTACTCCGCTGAGTGTGCTTCAAGTCAAAAAAGTTTGCAAAACACTGGCTTAAAAGGTGAAACGTGTGAGCAGTTTTGCTTGTGTTAACTTGATCTTGTTTGGTTAATTGACTAAAGAACAGCAACAGAACAGAACTGAACTGTTCCTTAAGTAATTTTATTAATCAGTTGCATGTAGACTGAGCGATCTCTTGATCTGAATGATTGGTTGTCATAGGAAGGGCGGCAGCAATCGTTTTCTGAAGATCTACCGCAGAGATGGGAAGTTTGGTCTGATGGAACCTCTGCAGTTCCACTCTGTCGTCGATCTGATTAACTACTACTTACGTAACTCACTGGTTCACTTCAACAAAGCGCTCGATCTCACCCTCTTGCATCCTGTCTGCCGACCCATCAACGTAAATACGTGCAGCATCTTACACGCCGCTAATTATTGTATTGAATTGTATTTATGAATTTATAAAGCGCTGCTCACAGCTTTGCCCTTCAGAAGCACTCTCAGTGCGAAGACCCCCGAGATGAGAGAAAGAAACACTTACAGAGAGATAGGTAGAGCGAAGACAAGAATTAAGTGAATTTCACAGAGATTGAGGAACCTGTGCTAGCAAAGGATCGAGTCTGGGCTATTGTGGTCCTGACACGTAGAACAATTAGTTTCTTTTTGACAGTTGGTGATTGACTATGTTGTGGAGATGATCATATGCAGAAATGCAGAGGTGTCCTATCCATTGTCAGACAAAGTGTTGAGGTCTCGGTTTCTTTATTTGACTCCTGTAATAACAGAATCATTCATTTATACTGTGAGTGTAATTACCAGGCTGTGAGTCAGTGTGAATTGCTATTAAACGAAGATTATTTTTTCTAAAATTGCATATTATTATTAGCATTTTTTAATCCATGATAGTTCTAAGCATTCAAGAAAAAAACTGCATATTATTACTATTATTATTATAATTTTGTGGCCTATAAAAATGCTTATAGGAACTTGATAGCACTTTGTCGGTTTCATTTTCGTTGTCAGATTCCTAGGATACTTTATGTTATGTTGACTGTGCTTGTGTCCTTAGATGCCAACTATGACTAATACACTGGCCATACACTGGGACAAGTGGTAAGCTAGTCGTTTGGTCACGTGCCTTCATGTTCTGACGATAAGAAAACTGAATTCACTGACGCTTCAATTCCGTTGCTTAGGGAACTGATTTTCTTTTCATTCTTCTGATATATGTGATGGTCTATTTCTCTGTGCTACTCTTCAGATCTGTATGTGAAATTCTTTGCTGAATCTTTTTAAGCTAGATTTTTACTTCATGTGCCTTTTGTTTAAATGTGGTTTCTAGACAACAGACCCTGACATTGACATGAACAGTGTGAGAGTGGCCTATGTTAGGGCAGACACCGATTACAATGACGAAGTGAAACGATTTGAAAAACTCCATGACGAACATGCAGGGATCACAGAGGTAGGCTGAATATCATTGTTTCATTTTGATGAGTTGTCCTGTAGTCTCCATTGTTGAAATCATGCATTATGTCTGTGCCTCTTGTATTGCCATTGTCATCTTGCTAAGGGGCCATCCATTTAGTACGTATGCAGAAATCCAAACAAAATTGACCTCCATCCCCTCTCGCATGCAGACATACTTTTTCAATACCCTCTCCCGTACATTTGAGGCCCCAAGACAGCCTTGAGTCCTTTAGAATGGTCAATGTATCCTTCGGCATGTAACTCCGGCACACCTTCGGGCTGTAGTCGGGACTGCCTCTGAGTAGTAGTGGATTTGAAAGGACATAGAAATATGTGAATAAGTAAATAAGTAAAGGCAAATTTAGATTCATGCATCAAAGTTAATTTAACCTGGTGACGAATGACAAGACCACCACTTACAGTTCTTCATCGTGCAGTTACATTGAACCAGAGCTATGATGCTATAACTAAGTATAGTAAGTATATTGTGGGGCATGGTAGTGTATATCTAAGCATATTGTGGGGCACGGTAGTGTAGTGGTGAAGGTCGCCGCCTTGTAACCGAAGGATTCCAATTTCGAATCCCACTCACCGTGTAGGGACCTTTAGCAAGTCCTTCACTCACAATTGATCAAGCGCTTCGACGTGTAAAACTCCGACACACCTTTGGGCTGTAGTCGGAACCGCCTCTAAATAGTAGTAGACTGTATAGAAATACACACATACACACATACATACATACATGTGATACTGTTAATTTTGTTGAGTCTTACTTTTATCTCCGGTACTTCTGTTAGAGCCACCTCTAAATAGTAGTAGACTGTATAGAAATACACACATACATAGTACATACATACATAAGATATGTGATACTGTTAATTTTTTTGAGTCTTACTTATATCTCCGGTACTTCTGTTAATTTCCAGGATTTGCAGATCAGACATCAAGCAATGGAAGCTTTTAAAGAGACGATTGCAATGTTTAAAGAGAGCGTCAACATCGTTGAGAAAAACAAAAGACTAGTTCCTCAGTCAGAACTTATAAAGTTAGTGTACCTCTCTGTAATTTTTAATAACCTACATGTAGGTTGTAACCTTGCTATGTGAATCGATGATACCAAAATTCAGTTAAGTTTTGTGGCTGCATTGATCAAGGGCTAGGTGCAAAATATTTGTAATGTGTGCGCGAAAAGACTGGTGATAATGTTTTCGATCATTGTTTCGATGTGGTGATGATAATGTGGATAATGTGGTGTTTGTTTGGTAGTGGGTATTGGTTAAGTGGCTGTGGTTACGATCTTGAATAGCAACAGTGCACACTTGGTTCTTTTCTGCTACTGGCCTCTCTCCTTGCAATGTGCTTCCTCCCTCTTACTCGCTCCTCATTCCTGTCTTCGTAGTTTGCTATCCTCAGAGCCTACCTTTTCTCACGGCCTTGCAGTTCGGAAGTGCTTCTGAACAGTTAACCCCACAAGATGCGCCATATAATTTCTTAGATTAGATACGACATGAAGTGATGAGGCTGATGAAGGCAGCTGGGGTGAACATGAAGTATTGGAGTATTTTCAAGCGTTTAAAGACATTCTTTGCTGTTGCAGGGCTAGAGACAATTTCGACTTGCTCAAACGGCAGCTGAAGGCAGTGGTGGATAGGTTTTCAATGCTAGAGCAGGAGATTAGAGACCTCACAATTGCCAGTAAGACCAAGTTCAAGGAGATGAATGCCATGAAGCCAGACTTGCAGAGTAAAGGCGAACTCAGAGACCAGCTGCGCCAGTAAGTATTTATTCATTACGGTTTACGGCTTTTGTGGTTATTCTGACGCAGATGTTACCTTCTTTTGTGAGTGTTACTTCTTGCTGCCGGAGACTTTACTAAAGAAGCTCTGCTGTCAAGACAAAGAAAATACTATTTTAGTAAGTTTGATTCTTGCTGTAGAGACGTACTCATAAGCACGGGCTTTTAACAAACCGATTGTTTTTGGCAATTGTTAAAATCCTGCTTATTTAAACTGCTACTTGCCCAAAACAATGCAGGCCATATTTTATTGTAAAGTTTCTGTTTAGGAAACTGCTCAAGGCAGGGGACACGCCGAAGAAACTGGAGCAGCTGGTGTCTGGCGAGGAGGAAAATGGAATTGCCACTCCTGAAGACTCTACCTCTCACCATGTTGAATCTACATGGCTGCTACTGAACTGTGATAGAAAGCGTGCGATTGATCTGCTTGCTGGTAAACCGGTGGGAACATTCCTCATTCGGCCGAGAGTGAATGAACCGCATTATCCGTATGGTTTAACTATTGTGTAAGTAGAATCTAAACAGTTCATGATTTGTTTCCTGGTTTACAGATTCGTATAAAAATTTCCTCTTTGTTAGGACTTAGTAGAATCTTTAACTGATGCTGTAATTATGTACAATATACTCTGTTATAATACATTTTTGCAGATAAATCAACCAAGCTCATAATTTTTCTTGTGGTGGCATCAGGTTTTTATTCATCTATTATTGTTTATTTTGCTGAATGGATGATTCAAACCAGCCATTTCATTAGTGTTAGAACTGTACGTCATAAAACTTCATATTTTGTTGTCTGTGATGTTGAACTGGGCAAAGCCCAGTCTACAGGTTATATATAGTTGTGCCCATACCTTTGAACCAGTTGAGAGTCGTCAATGCACAATTTCTTATAACAGCAGTTGACTGCTTCTTGTCATTACTTGGTTAGAGTCGCGAATGTGACAAATTTAAATAGAGTAGACATGACAGCTTTAAATAAAATGTTTATGATTAACAACAGGTCATACAATGACATCGTCCATTGTAAAATCGGAAGGAAGGAAACAGGATATGGATTTGCCGATCCATTTTTCATACACGAAACACTCATGGACTTGGTGATGCACTACAAGGACACGTCCCTCGTCGAACACAATGACGATCTGGACGTGATGCTGGACTTTCCGGTGATGGGCAACGTCTTTACAAAGCCACCCAACAAACACACCCCCTCTCCTCCTTCTTCAAAGGTATGCTTGCTATCTCTCTGTTTTGACCGCTTGCATTTGCTTCGTTGTATTTCTAACTGAGCGTCATGAGCTGATCTCAGATTTGAAATGCCTTAGCACTAGTTTGTCTCATCGAAATTAGGTAACAGATCTAAATTTAGTTATTTTGGCTAGTGTTCAGTGGTGGATCTGTTATTCCTTGAGAGGCATTATCTTGAAGTTTGAGGATTGTTAGAGTGTCATGACTTAAATTTTCAGCTTTACTCGAATTTTACTGATAATATTTGAATCCCAAATGCAGCCCTGGATGAAAGGACAGTGAACTAGTAAATAGTCAATCAATGCGCCACTCACAGTTGGATGTTTCAATGTGAGAGTACATAAGTTCAGTTGTATCGGTTATTCGGTTTGATGATGCTGTCAGCTCTGGCTTTTGTTTTGTGGTTAGGCTGTGACTACAACATGTTTTCTGTCTTTGATTATTAGCCTCCTCCTGCTGTTCCGAGTCGCACTAAGAGAGATAACTATGAGTCTCTGACAGGATGAAGAATTCATTCCGCAGGGGATTATGATACTTGACGGCAACATTCAAACTTCTTCCCTGTTCAGCCAAACTATGCTTAGCAGATTTTTAAAACAAGATGAACGACATGTCATCTGAGCTGAGGCTTGGAAGCTATGAATCAGTCAGTGACTATCGATCCTATTGTTATTATGGCCACGAGTGCTACACGTTTCTTTTCAAGACAAATCATGAAATCACTAATTGTTACTTATTGTCTAAATCATTGTTGAAACTAGTACTCTCTGGTCTTTCTATGAAGAAAATTAAAGCAATTGATGGTTTATGATTGGAAATTACTGAAAGAACATGTCGACATGTAAGAATTACAATGGGTTCTTTGAAATGTAGGGTGATCAGAAAGTATGTAACTTGGGAACTGGCTGTTAAAGAAATACTGCTGCCAGCAAGTAAATGCCATTGTCAAGAATGTGTTATAATTTGGTGCATAGAAGGCAGACTGTCTATGTTTTTCTTAAAATGAGGTTGCTGAAATGAAAAATTTGTATGTGAATGGATGAGCAGAATGACAGATAAATTATGTTGACGGATTGCGTTGTCAATTGATCTCGCATTGTTTCATAAAAAGAAAGGGGGTTGATTCGGTTGAACCTGGGACTATTATTATGGAGGGATTTGAAGCCAATGAAAATTGTGTCATTGACCTAGATTGACTCGGGCCAGATATTACTCCACTTCTACAGAGAAATCTAGAGCTGCGGCTATGGTTTTTACGCCATATACTTCCACCGGACAAAATATTTCCATTTTGTTTCGTTGACAAAACGACTTCAACAAGTTCGAAGGAAGATTTTATGACAGGAGTGACATTACATTAAGACGAACATTTCGGCGAATATACAGAATCATTACGGATGACGATAAGAAAGAAAAAGATAAATTTTTGCAGCGACCGTTAAGTGTAAAAGTGTGCTCGTAAGTACCCGTATGTCATGTAAGTACCCATAATATCTCACGTGCTTTCTGAAAGCAGACGTTCTCCCACAGCCGGGCTGCAGCATCGTAAGAAACGAGCTCTGATTGGTTGATGCGTTGCGGCTTCATATCTCTCCGTAATAATAGTCCCAGGTTGAATTTAAATCTGTGTGAAACTATGAAGACTTTTAGAATGTTAAATTCTGTGTAAATGCATTCCAAATCTCTATGTATTGTTGCAATCTGTATGTTATATTTGTAGAGGTGTTCTGTTTTATGTCGTTGTTTAACAACAGAAGTACATGTATAAAGTGTCTTTTGAAAGTTTGTAATACAATTATTGTTGGCTCCTATATTTGGTGCAAGTTTTTACGTGAAAGATATTGTTAAATTGAGAACGTGACATTTGTGCCACTCTTTGTTCCAGACAATACAAGCAACATTTTTGTAAACTTATCCAATAACTTACTACTAATTTATGATTAGCAAATGATCTATTATTTCTATGACTGAATGTAGATTAGAAATGTAACGTAAAACCACTGTTCCATATTATAAATACAAGGTAAAACAGGTAAAGTGAATTTTTGCAGACAGCAAATTTGGAAGCCTTACCAGAATTTTAGTATGGTACCAGTAGACTTAAGTATTATAACGCGCCATTTGTAGTGTGTCTGATACATCTCGTGCAAATTTGGGGTGAATACGATATTTAAAGATTGAAAAGCAAGCTACTGTCAAATTCTTTATACTCAGATTTATAATCGGTGTGAAATCCACACTTTTTGTTGTTAGTAAGCAATGGTGAGTGAAGTCAATAATCTCTTAATTGTGTTGTAGTGTATTAAAGTGCCTTGTTGGCTATGCCGAGTTTTCTGTAAAATTATAGGAATATTTTGAGAGTTTAAGCTATGACTGTATGTCCATCCGAATAGACTGGGGTATGGAATTGGCTGATTTATTTTGCATGAAATTTCACTAGATTTAAAGAGTGGATTTGCCTGCCATGTACAGAAAGACAATGACAGCCATACCTTCTGTCATTTCTCCTTTCATTCTTTGTGTTTCCTTGGTGCTTTAGCATATAAATCACAAGGCACTACACTACGTTACACCAACAACAACAAGAATATAATCACTTGTCAACTATTTCACCTTTCTTGCTATTGTGATTGACAATATTATTTATTGTCATTGCATTGAATATTGTAAATGGTTCTGTTTTTTCAATTTGCTGTCATTTTAGCAAGTCGAAGTTTGTCAATTATAAAAAATGGAGCTGTAGAAAGATAAAAACTTTAATCTTAAGAAAATCTTACAAGTCATTTATTGCATCATTCAAAGATAACAATGTGGTATTCTTGTTTTTTGGTTGCCCACGATTTGCCCAAGACAATTAGATGAATTAAGCCCAATCTCACCCGAAGACTATTGACTCCTGTGATACTTCACACATTACAGCAATCCAATTGCTCGTGGCTCCGACACTCTCTTGGGCTGTAGCCGGGACCGCTTCTGAGTAGTAGTGGACTTGAAGGGGCGGTATGGAAATGCGTAAATAAAAATAAAATAAAAATAAGTATTTGGTATAATTATTCTTTTGCACAAAACTGTATTGCAATTAAAATTTAATCGTAATTACAATTAATTAAGAGCATTAGTAGTCTCAGACTTTTGACACATTAATTACATGAGTGAACTGTGATTAACAGACAGCCATTATTAACACATTGACCACAAGACTGTTTACAAGTATTGCAACAGTGGTGTAGCGAGTCGTATCCCAAAATGTCTGCCTTCTGGACCAAAAGATTCTTTTTTTAGTCATTCGTCAGAAATTTCCTCTTTTCCTTCCGGAATATCTGCCGACCTTTTTAGTCGTTCGCCCGAAATCTCAAATTTTCGACCAATCCTCCATTTCGCCGCCTCTACCGAGATCTTCCGCCTTTTAGTTTAGCCTAATGCCTGTTTTAAAAGTCGTGTTTTTCCTACTTCTCTGTCTCTTCCACCCCAGTTTGCCGCCCCTGCTGAAGTACCACCCGGGCGGTTCGCCCTCTGCCGCCCCATTCCTATGCCTCTGCATGGCGATGTCCTGTCATATGGGTCGAATAGTTCAAGGATCATGTGCTATGAGACTAGGCTTAATGCAGGATAAGGCAAGTGAAGCAAAAGTTCAAGGACTGTGCAACTTTGAGTTACACATTTATTATGACAGTTGTTTATGTAGCGCTCACCGTAAGATAATCTACTTACGAGGGATAATAACCTTTTGTTGAGTCTTTATAAGCATGCTTTGTTGCCAAATATCGATTATGTGTATAACCAGGAATTATTTATAGTTCTCTGAAATTTAAGAAAATGCGTATAACTACAAATCTGAAGAAAACCATATATTAAAATTTTTTGTTTCTGTTGAATTAATTATTGCCATGTAAAACTGGCATGGTTATGCTTTTTATAACTTGTCAATTTAAGTATACATGTATTTAGCCCAGCCGAGTTTTCTGTAATGATTATAGGAATATTTTGAGAGTTTAAGCTATGCACATTTTCTTAAATTTCAGGGAATACTACAATTATATATATTCCGTGAATATACACATAACCTGACAGTGTCTGTAACATAATTTTATCAATGCTTGACAGTAATGTTGTGATTTAACCCGAAAATATTGTGTTCTTGCTCAGAAACTTTAAATGTTAATTACCAACAGAGTGTTGTACATTGTTTCCTGTCAATGAGACAATAGGCAAAACGCCATTGTTCTGGAACCTGTGGGAAGTAGGCCTAATTGGTTTGGAAATTATGAGTTGGCCATATGAAATGTGATTCAAACGATAGCTTTTATGTGACATAGGACCCATGTAAATCGTGTACATTATTAGTTTGTATTTGAATTTGGCACTAGGTTTTTTAAATCATAGTAGTGCTGTAATTATACATTTGATATAAAGCTTATCCTATTCATATTGCTTCTTAATTGCAAGAAAGAATATTGGTGACTAATGCAGATTCATCATAAATGCATTAAGCTGTATTTACCTAGAGTCTTTCCAGTAAATCTTTGACAAAGTCCTATAAGATAGGTGAATATCTGATTAAACTAAAGATTAAACTTATTCTGGTTTTGAATTTTCACAAAATTCTTAAGTTTAAAAAAGATTTTTTTTTAAATGCTCTACATAGTAGTAAAGAAGTCAAAAGTCATAACTTGGTTCCAGATGATGAAATATGGCTGTATAAAATGATGATATTACTTTCAGTAAAGCTGTTTGCCTTTTACTTAGAAACTGGATTCATATTATTCCAGTTTATTGATACAATAAAATGATTTTCCATGTTGATATAGAGATATAATTATATATATCTATATACTAAGATTATATATGCATTATACATGTATGTATATATGCAACTGTGTGTATGTGTATTAAGTGTTTTGGTATTCCCATTTCTATCAAGGTTTTCCACATCAATTCATGGTTGATGAAGTCAAATGCTTTACTGTAATCAATGAAGCAAATGTATACTTTTTGTCCATACTCTCTCTGTCTCTCCATTATCCACCTCATGTTGGCAATATGGTCACGAGTAACACGGAATTTCCTAAATTCTGCTTGGCTGTCTGGAAGCTCTCTCTCTATTGTACACTCCATTCTTTTATATAATATATAAAAGAATGGAATATTATTATTTTAAGTAGTATTTTACTCTCACCTGTAAACATAGAGTAACGGTAGAATGAAGAAGTATTCATCGAAGGTGACTATTGATGCAACGGTCGATGACATTCTGTGGCAACTCCTTTCGGCAACATTGAAACTGGCGTATTGTTCACTGACGTAGTAACAGAAGTTATTATCTATGTTCCATGACCAACCTGCTGGGCATTCGCTCTCTTCAACGGAAAGTGAAACGATAAACTCTTAGACGGCAATATTACGATAAGAAATATGCTGATTATGGCAACGTGGAGAGCCAATTATTGTTTGTTTGACATGCCTATATAATGCATGCAATTATTTTAGAGAATAGTCTACAAGGTTGTAGCACTTGTTATTTTAATTACGTCCTCATGCCGAATATGATGGGTGCGTGAATTAGGCTAGTAGGGAACGCTACTTCCAGTTGGCAAACGCCTATAAATGCCCTAGAAACTATAATTAGCCAAATTAATAGGAACTGCTAATATGTTTCTTGTTGCACAATACAATACAGGGGCATATTTAGGGAGTTTTACGGGTTCAAACCCTCTAAAGTAGATTTCGCCATGCATTTAACAATTTTGCCATGTTTTTTTAATGTACCCCCATTTTATTTTATTTTTTGAAAGTTTAAAGGTAGAGTATAGAAGAAAACGCGATCATGTAAACCAGAAAGAGATGGTGACAAATTAATGTTAGCCCGAAAATAAGAAAAAATTAATGTGGTCAATGACTAAGAAAAAGGTCATCGGTTCTTTTACGGCGTAAATAGGATTATTTTTTAGAAATTTGGGTAAATGACTAAAAAAAGGTCTTCAGTTTTTTTGGGGTGAAACAGCCCCCCCATCAGTTTCTAGCTACGCCTCCGGCACAATATATAGGCCTAGGTAACTAACATGAGGTGCATAATTAAATACCTTCTTGTGCTGATGTTTCCATATTTTCACGCATTGTTAAAAGGAGTAGGAAAAATGTCGTTGGCAGGACCATGGTCTGTGCAGAAAAACAAGTGAAGAGTGAAGATTTATTACTTTTTTTAGTTATGTTATCATTATTGTAAAATGTACAATTTCTGCGGTAAGCCTAACTCCTAGCTTAGGTAAATTCGGATAAAACAATACATGAAGTAATAAAATTAGGTTTCATGGTTGAATTTAGTTGATATTTTAAGTAAACTTATTTTGAATAATATTTGTAATCTTGATACCCTGACAGTTAGACCTACAGGGCGAGGCAGAAAAGACCCCCCTACGTATTTTGCAAATATTCTCGTCAAAAGTGTGAACATTTCAATAAAAGTTTACAGCCTGAAAGGTAATTCATATCTACACTTAACTAGCAAATTTCCTCAAAATACTTCTGAAACAACAAACGTTATTAAACTTTTAGTTACGTCACCCACTGTATTCTGATGGTTCAAATAACGTTTAACAGTTCCTTGCTTAAATTTCCGCCAAAAGTTATAATCTTTAAATGAAATTCTGCAACCTCAACGGCAATTCATGTTTCCATACAACGACCAAATTTTATCAAACTATTTCAAGGGCAACACAAGTTACAGCATTTTTAGTGAGTCCACCTACTGT
>JAQFXW010003891.1:0-11511 GCA_034693945.1 Dendrobaena attemsi
TCAGGCGCCGGCGAAACCCGGAAGGAGAGAGAGAGAGAGGAGTTCCTGCCTCTGGGCAAGAGGAAGACGGTTCCAGGCTGAAGGACCAACAAAGCCAAAGCTGCAGGCCTGTGCCGTGACAGAGCGCATATTCGGATTGTTATTTTCGTTAACGAAAACTGACTAGAAGACGAACTAGAAACTAGCAGTAGGCTACCGTATAATTAATCGGAAACTCGGAATTTCTAAAGCGCTACTTGAAGGCCGAGCGCAGTGCATCAGCTGCTCTGCCTCCTCCTCTGACTTCCAGGATTCTCGACCCTTGACCACCACGAACTTGCTCATGGACAACCCTTCTGATTAGACACAGCACTCGGGAATTGGCTTGTGCTCTGCGCTTGGCCTTCAAGTAGCGCTTTAGAAATTCTGAGATTACGATTACATTACATCATACGTGTTTCACGACTTACCCAAGGACATAATGCGAAAATTGAAAGAAACTTCTACTATTTGTAAGATCTATACTTAACCATAATTGGATGCGACTCGATTGCACGCAACCGAAATCCGAAACTACAATTGCTTGGTTTCTATCGGTTCACTTATAAAAGTCATCTGAAAACTATAAACTTTTAATAAAGCATGTTGCCTTTGACATTCATTTCTACCGGAAGCGATACATCTAGACGGAGGCAATAATATACCGGAGGTCTCTTTGGAGCGGACACGTTTCTGAAACCAGAAGCGAAAGTTCGCAAAATAAATGATTAGGACAAGGGCCATAGATCGTTATTACAAAATACTTAGGGCCTAATACAAACGCCACTGGTTAAATTAAGCAAAGGAGTATCAATACGGTAATAGAAGTAACTTAACATTAAGGCCCATTCAGATTTCACTTTAAATATAGTGTCTTCACAACCTTGACTGCAGATAATAATAATTATGAGGCTTCCGTTAACACTTTGCGTTTGACGAAAGGACGTTCTTTTTACCAAAGTATAAGAAGTGGTCTACTATAAGTTTCGTTGCGATTATTTTATAAATTGAAGATTTTCGATTTAAAAAATTAAAATAGTCATTTTTTTACCCGAGGTAGTTCTGATCCCTCAGGAGCAAGAAATTATGTTAGGAGTAGAGCAGGTTATCTCTGGGAAATCAGGCCTCGTTCCAGTCAGAGCCGTATATATACGGCTCTGGTTCCAGTCATTGGCTAAAATTTGCTAAGCGTCGTCCTCTAGTGATATAGCGTCTGTGTATTGACATTGCTCGCCAACAAGGCCACGTAGGAAGTTGAATTTGTTTCATTTCTTAGAGGCACTTTTCCCTAATAGTTAACATGGTCAGAAAGAGACTAAAACTTTTGACTGGTTTGGTTGTGCTGGTTTTACTTTTTGCTGCCTACGAGTTCTCGAGTGCTTTTGATTCTGGCACTTGCGAGAAGGGAGAGGAAGACTGTGACAAACCTAATGGTAGCCCTGTGTTAAATGCAGTAGAAGCAGCAGCGTCTATAATGGACGAAGACGAAGAGGTTGAATCCGAGACATTAGAAGAAGACATCAACGTCCTGATCACGTTTGCCAATGCCGTTGGAAAGACAGATTTTCAGAACAAGTTTGCAGTGACTATTGGCTCATTGTTTCGGTTTTCCAGTAGACCCATTTGTCTTTATATATTAGGAGACAAAAGTAGCCAAGAGATCGCAGCACAGATAATTGCTAAAGAAGTACAAGATTCTACCAAGTACAAGGTGAGAATGGATTTCAGTTGACTGATAATGATCCAGTTGTCACTGAATAATGATTAATTTTACCCTTCAGGTGTGTGTTGACTACAGCAAATTCTGTACTTCTCTAGTTGAATTGCCATAAACAATTTTTTTGATATCCAGATTTCTGATTTTTAAATAGAAAGTGACATAATTCTTCACCTCGGAACAATGGCATTATGTTGTTGAAGCTTTAAACATTGATTGAACACTGTATTTATTATTTTTAATGCAACTTATAGGCCCATGTTATGGCTATCACACATTTTCAGTAGAAGTTAACAAGGATCCTGTTCAACACTGATATTTAACTAGTAGAAAGTGACATAATTCTTCACCTCAGAACAATGGCATTATGTTGTTGAAGTTTTTTAAAATTGTTGACACTGTAGTATTATTTTTAATGGATCTGCTATGTTGTGGCTATCACACATTTTCAGAAGAAGTTGACAAGGATCCTGTGCAATATACTTTCACTGTCTTTCTTTTTGCTGGGTGCCTCAAGGCAACAGCTCCTGTTACAAGACCTGTTATTTATTTTGGTTGCAGTTGAGGTCACTTGATGTTGAACAATTGGCTTTGGATCTAGAGTCAATAATCCGTCCAATGCAGGAACAGTTCAGTTACAAACCCGGCGCCTACTACAGCCATGCACTCTTCTTTATGTCGGTTACAATGCATCGAGTCCTTTCAAATATTAGGCACATCATTATGTTGGATGCCGATATCAAATTCACCGACGATATCACCAAGCTGTATGCTCACTTTGATCAGTTCAGGCAGGAAAATGTCTTGGGTATTGCAAGGGAAGGCCAGCCGGTCTATCGTCATACGTTTTGGGCATACCGTCAAAGCCATCCAGGCACGAGAGTAGGTGAGCCACCTCCAGATGGGCTTACAGGGTTCAACAGTGGGGTACTTCTGCTCAACCTCAACCGGATGAGACGGTCAAAACTTTACAACGAGCTGCTAACGGCTGAAAGCATCAAGCGCATTTCAATGGAATTTGGATTCAAGGGTCACTTGGGAGACCAGGACTTTTTCACGTTAATTGGAATGAAATATGAGCAACTTATTTATGTATTGCCATGTCAGTGGAACAGGCAGCTGTGTCAGTGGTGGAGAGACAAAGGCTATGCAGATATCTTTGACCTGTACTTTAACTGTGATATGGACATTAAAATCTATCATGGGAACTGTAACACACCAATTCCATGACCAGCACTGAGAGGTAACTATTTTTTAAACTATTTTTTAAACTATTTTTTAAAATTGGTGTGAATTGGCCTCACATTGATGTGTGAATCAGAAATACGTTTTCTATCAGTATTGTCAGCTTGAGCAATCTTGATTGAAAAGCATAATTATGGGTAGGACACTTTGTGACAGATTTTCTTACAGAAAAAAGACTGAACATTTAAAAGTGTATCTGTGATAACCAATCTTAAAATGCTTACAGATTTATAAATTTGTATGGACCATTCATCGAGAACATGGTTGATTTTGCAAAATAATAAAAAAAAACTGAGCATTATGAATGAAAAAGGATCATTATACTGTATAGAACTTATAATGGAAGGGAAGGATCAATTACAAATCTTAGCGAAATCAACCTCATGAAATAATTGTACATGGCTTAACAAGTCTCTTTGACTGGTGTAGGGGTTGAAAAATCATTATCTGGAGATCAAAATAACAGTCTGTCATCACTATGTATTTTAAGGTAATACCTTGCAAAGTGGAATTGATGAACATAAAGAGTTCTTATCCAATCTTGTGCTTCAATATTCGCACGTTGCAGTCGGTTTAGTAATTTTATACATGCACAGTTCTACTATGTTCACCAAAGGGCATGTATGAAGCAGAAACCTTCAAAATTTCTCTACTCGGAGTCTTCAAACTTTCGGGTGACAACAATAATAAAAAAGTATAATTTCATAATGTACAGATTTCCACTTCACATTCCTGTTTTAAATTTTCAAAAGTACGTTACACACAGATTGAAACTTCAGTTTCTAAACAAGCTAGGACACATCAAACTGTTGCTCATTTCAACAGTCATTCAGATTTTTAGTAGAATATTCATGATGTTAATTCAATGATGGTCAGTCAAGTGATGTTGACAGATTCCACTGAATGAACATGACTGTGCTCAGAATAGCTATTTTAAGTTGTTAATTCAGCCTACATCTTAATGTTACAACTTAAATGTTTCACCGAGACAATAAAACATACTTAATCAACATAAACGATTGCTTTCATAGCTGTCAAAGAAAACCCAGACAACATGCAGGTTACTTTCCGATAAAACTGAAATAATGTTCTAATAATTCTGATGAAAGAATAATAAATAAAAAGTGATGACAAATAAATGGCTATTTTGATAATCGAGGAGTGCTGTGAGGCATGTAAAACTGAGAGATGAATAGTAGGAAAGCTGTTTAGAATTGAGCATGATGACTGCAAAAATCCGTTTTAACAGTATAGCCCATTATACAGATGCAAAACTCAGACTTCCATATCAGAAAAACTTTCCAAGTCATCTGGAAAGTTCGCTTCCATGAAGGTTTCTGCTCGTAAATTCGTATCATGTTGGCCAGGTTCTTCAATGGCATCTTGAAACATGCTGCTACTGCTGCTGCTGTGGCTGAGTCGTCGTGGCCCTTGCAGCACCAGGTTGTTCATAGGTCCAACTCCAATTGTCTCAGACAGAGGAGCTGCATATTCGGATTCATTTGCTTCCCCTCCAACTGGCGTTCGACAGATCGGACATGTTCTGTGCTATAAAAAAAATTATTGCACATTTAAACAGATGATGCAATAAAATACTTGAAAGGTTGCAGTTATAAACAACAAACAAAAGGCCAGAACTTTTGTAAAGCAACTGCTACTGATGGCAAAATTACACCAGGTTAAGCTGCAATAATATCACTATTTTCTAATTATACTAATGCCGATTAGAACACAATTGATTATTTCAATAGCCAATACCGATTATTGATGGCGTTTCAATGTTTCTATGAATCTGCAGTGGCTAAAAATGATTACTTGGTAGCGTATTGCTAAATATAACGTAGGCCTATTTTCACAGATGTAACACGCACTCGTGCAATTATTACACACACATGAATGTAACTCGGCGGCTATTTTTAGGAATTTGACTAAAAATTGAATGTATAGTTTGCAAAAAATTATACTATGCATATAGTTTCCTGTATCAAAATACTTAACAGATGTGCAAGCAACGACAACTAAGAAAAAATATTTTTTAATATCAGCACTGATTACAGCTGAAGGCAAGTAGTGGCATAGCTTTAGGATTTTTACCAATTGATGTGTGCCTGCATAGTGTTCCACTCTCCTGAACGTACTTAAAAGTGAGCTTACGGCATGGGGCGATCACAGAAATACAGAATCCACTTTATCAAATCTATACTGTTTTGATAGACTTAATTAATTGAGCTTCTGTGCATGCCATCAGACATGATGGTTGTCTGTGTCATGTAAAGGAATGTTGTAAATTTCCCAATAGCTTTCAACATGCTGGGAGTTTACGGATGCCAGACTTATTCGTTTGACTTGCATAGGATATCATGGTTCTAAAAGGTCTTCATTGCAAATCATTTCGGCCATGAATAAATGGAAAGAGTACAGCAGAATGTTACAGAGGTTACATTCTGGAAGCACCTGACTATCCAAATCCCAAGTACTCTTTTACATCACTTTAAACAAAATACTAATGTCAGATCTAACAAGTACACACTGTTTAGCATCTGGGCATTTTCAATAGGATAAACTGAAATAACAACTTGGGTAAATATTTGTCAAATTAAGGTTGAATCAAGACAAAACAATGAAAAACACTATTATAAGAAGAAAATATATTCTCCAAAGAATGCATAGCAACTTACCATTTGGAGCCAGGGAACAACACAGTCGCTGTGAAATACATGCTCACATGGGAGACATCTGACTGTCTCATCCAGCAGAAAATTCTCCAGACACACAGGGCATTGAGCAGCTCGATCTGTCAACAAATACATGTAGTACTTTTTTATATATATACATTTCTATACCGCCCATTCAAATCCACTGCTACTCAGAGGCGGTCCCTACTACAGCTCTGAGGTGTGTTAGAGTTTACATGCCAAAGCACCACGAGCAATTGTGAGTGAAAGACTTGTTCAAGGTTCCTACGTGTGGCTTGGGTCTGAATCGAACCAGCAACCCTTCGGATGCTAGGTGGCGACCATCCCACTGCGCCACCACGCGTGGTAGCGTACTTATCGTATGACAATTCATTCAAAAATTTATATAACCTCTTCAAAAAGACTACTCGGAGGTGCTCTTCATTAAAGGGGAGCTGTTATGGGCTACAGTGGCCTAGCAATGATAAGCAATTGAGTAGGCCTAAATGATACTAGTCAAAAAGATGCTGAGGATTAGATGAAACTGTGATACAGTGTGAGTGAATGTTACAAGTTGTTCCACTATACCAAATTATACTATAGTCGATAGACTACAGAAACTGCAAAAGAGGTTGAAAGGTAAGTTTCAACAGCTAAACATAATAAATTATTAGAAGTACTTTAGAATGAAAGAGTCTGCAAACTCTGCATCTTCAAAGTAAGTTTTAACCACTGTTGGTTAGTAAGTCGTCCATCTTGACAGTAAATGTGACCATGCGTTTTAAGTACCTCGCAAAAGGTCTGCCTACGATATTAAAGGTACCTATAAAGTGTCTGCAACGCTTAGACATTTAAAAGAATACAATGAATGCAACTGGAGAAACAAAGCAGGTTGCTGATCAAATGTTAAGTCTTTGTTTCTTTGCCTCACCAACAAAATCCTGAGTGATGTTAGTCGAAGGTAACGTATCGATATCTTCCTTTGTCGCCGGCGGAGGTCCTGCGCTTTCAGTTTGATTTAAGAGCTGTTCAAAAGGCAAAGAATCATACAACAGCTGAATTTGAAATTGAAGGTCAACTGAGTAATTGGAGCACTCACCAAACCCAGTTGTGTAGTATCATCAATTGCCGCAATCCAATATCCGAACAGCTTCACACATGCATATTGCATAACCCAATTGGACTCAGCATGCCCCAATCGTATGGTAAACAAAATGCAAAAAATCTCTATGCAACACTGTGTAGAATGAAGTCTGCGAGACAAAAGAGATGTAATTGTATGTTGTGAGCCTGCCAGCAGATCACTAACAGTTATCAGAGATATCATTGATAGTGTCTTATTGTGTAATTACCACAGCACTGTGACAGCAGCATTGTAATTGAACAACCTCAGCTATCAACCTTAGATACTACTATACACAGAATTGTCGATTTCTATGAAGCACCACAAACTGTTTCACACTCATTCAAGAGTGTTAATAATTGACAATTTTGCCATTAAACATTGCCGCAGCGACAAATACCTCTGTAATTATGTTGTCAATGCCATCTGCTCCCCAGGCATAGTCACGTGGGTCACCATGGAAACCTTGTAAGTATGGTGGAAAACTGCAAAAAGCACAACACAAGTTAGCATCAGATTACACACTGACACAGCAAAATTCACCAAGAGATAGCAAAAATAAACCTCTATCCATTATCATTTTTAACAAATGTGAGGATTAAACCGTAAGACCTGTCAAGCAAGAGACAGATTCATGACAACACAGAAATAAGCCTGGAAGATTCCCTTGATAAAATAGGTATTTCTACCATGTTGGAGATATTCTTGTCTTTGTCCTGATGTTAACAGACAGCTGTGACAATTCCACTCACCCGGACAGAAAACCAGACGAGTGATCAACGCTTGTGCTGCCAGCTCGAAGATTTCCAATAAGTGTTTCAAGGAATCTAAGGAAACACAAATTTACTTATATAAATAGCATAAACTAATAAACATTAAACAAGCCACAAATGTTACTAGTACCAGAAATATACCAATTCCGTATGTAGCAATAATTTGTATCTGTAGTAATAATTTATATCTGTTCAGATATGGACATTTTGATTCAGAGAGGAAAATGAATTTGTAGCATCATAAAATTAATCTGTGGAAGACACATGGATCCATTATGGTTTACCAGTTACAGAATTTCTATACAAGCCCTGCACTAATCTGAATTCCTGGACAATCAGATCACCTGTCTTTGTGAAATGGTTGGCTATTTGCCTTATCTAGAAACTAGCAACTGTTTATGTTTCTGTCTTACTAAAAGGCCAGTCACACACCATAGTCAGCCCTTGAAAAAATATAGAGGGTGACCTTAAGAAGGTTCAGGATCCATAATAAAAGCTGCACAAATAGACCCTCACATAGCCTGCGACATCAACAATGTATGATTTAGTTATTATATCTTTAATTTAGTTATATATATATATATATATACAGAAGTATATATGATTAAGTAATCAGCTGACCGGTGGAAGGGTGATAACTGGCCACCTCTGCCAGCTGCTGATGTTGACTGTGATGGTGACGTTGTTGATGAAAGTGGCACAGGCCGATGATGCATAAAATGTAGTAAGTCATCATCATCATCATCATCGTCGTCGTCATCCTGGTTCAAGGAGTTCAAACTGAGTAACATGCTCGACAATAGTCCTGATGGATTTGAACCTCGCAGGAACAACTACAAATGAAAGAGAAAGACATTCAAGTCATTTATGTTAATGGAAAAGACTAAATGACAGATTGCCTGGTTTCAACATCATGCACCAAATCACAAACAGATAATTACAAAAAAGATTAATAGACAATAGAAATTTTCAGAAAACCATGACACACTAAAAGAATCTATACAGTAACTAATGGAAGAAGACGCGTATAGCACTGATGACAATTGTCTAGCAGTAGTTGACAAGTATGCAAACAAGGCAGGCGGCGTATAAATCAATAAAAATGTTTTGCAGTGAAGTAAATCACACAATTGTGTCTATTCTTAATAGTTCGCAAAAGAGTCACTGACCAGAGAATCTCTTTCATTTCCTGCATCTGTCTGCAAGTGGTCATTTTCCAGTTCTCTACAGAATCACAGAAACCAGAATACTGTAAAACATATTTTATGCATCAGATCCCAATTATATACACGAGTCCTCAGTAGCTGCTGAGACGTCATTCATACGTTCATTCATATTCGTTTCATTAATAATTTCAAGCTCACACAGCCGTAACTTAAACTATAACATGATATATATATCGGTGAAGGCTAATTGTCAGAGGAACAGGAGTCAAATCTCAGTAACGTTCTCCAGATTGTCAATACATGTCCTTATAAAAGGAGCCTAGGGATGAAGTTGTGATCGTCTTTCAGAGATAACTGAACCCATGGGCCTGTTGGCAAAGGTAAGAATGATCTGAACAAAAAGTAAGCCTCTTGTAAATGCCAATCACTAAAAAATTGTATGACTCATTTTTGCTAGTTTTGTTAATATTGTGCTACCTGTAATTCAAGCATCAACGCATCAGGTTATATAATATAAAATTATGATTTTGGTTTTAACATGTAAAATAAATGTTACCATAAAATCTAACGGTAATTGACTGTTATTTCCTATTTAGCAACAACAAAATTTACACAGCATTGTGTATTATTATTGCTCGGTACACACTACCGACCTTTTTGTAATTTATTAAATGCATCATTTTTCCTATAATTTCTTATAGTCCAGTTAATCGTCCTTTTCAATATACTCCACTGCCTCTTCCATGTGGTCAACAATTCACATTATCTTCTAACTAACTTGCTTTGTTATTGTCCGACACAAGCGACTTTAATTTCTGAAGATGTCAGTAAAGAAGCAGGAACAAGGTAATTTTCACATACCAATTCTAAATACTATAGACAAGTATTCAAATTTTCGATTTTTGCAAGAACCTTCACCTTGTTTACAAAATGAATTTTGATCACATAAACCAGTGGTTCTTAACCTTTGCAAGGGAGCCGAACCCCAAGAAAAATTCATGATCCCTCACCAAACCCCTCAAGTTTGCTCAATAAATATTTTGAGTAATGGGAACAAAAGGTGACACGTTATTCCATGAAAGCCTATTGCTCGCGAAGAAATCGTCCACAAGCTTCATCAGCTGCCTTAGTTGCTGTTGTCAGTGACTTACAAAACAGGAACTCCTCCATTTTGCCTCATAAGTACACAACACTTTACATGCAATAATTAAAATTTATTCTACATTTATTAAAAATTAATTGAAAATCGAACAAATAAAATGGCAAATGATTTTTTTACTTAAGCTGCCGAACCCCTTGTGTGGTTCACCGAACTTTGGGGTTCAGTCAAACACTGGTTAAGAAACACTGACATACACATATAATTGGAAACAGCTACGACCATATCCAGTAAGACATAATATTAGGTAATTCAACAATAATGTAAACCTAAGCTTAAATGATCCAGCTTAGATTTAGTTGTTAGAATTGGCACAAAATTAAACAAATACACATGTAAAGTGTATGACAAGAACATGAGATGCAAATCATGCAATAGTATGTAAAGCCAAGAACTGGAAGGCAATGTCAATCATAAACACACAGAATTTAAACAAACTGCTATAGTTCCAAATAACTGCTGTCTTCATTTTTGATGATACATACTGCGTCATTTCCTCAATGAAACTACTTTCGCATTTCGGACAAGTCAGGTTCTGTTAACAAAAAGATACACAACTAATTTTTTTAGATGCTCGCCAGATTTTGATAATTAATTAATAATAAAATACTTGGCATAGTTATATTGGGGTAACGATACACACACACAACCCCTGCTGTGATTGAGTAGCGATGTTCTGTAGAGGTGACCACGTGAAATTGTGTCACTTGACACACTGCACTGGTATATCCTGCTTCCAGGTCAAGTTATATTTTCATCTTTAATCCTGGGCACTATAGCACTTGGTGAAGCTTAGGCCAACTGCCTATCCGTGCTAGATTGAGGGCACGCTTAATCGGAGAAAAAACGGCTCTTTTCAGAGCCACCAAATACACGAAGGAATGCGGTGTGTTAACTGTTAAGTCCCAATGATTATTTCATCATCTCAACACACGATAGGCCTACAGTAAAACCGCCCCTAATGTAAATTATCGCCATAATATCAACAGTTCTCTGGATTCGTTGCTTGCAGCTCAAATCACAACCAAAGGAAATGCGTGTCTCTATCAACAGTATTTTTAAACAAGTACATCAACAAATAATATACGTGCAAACAGGTTGTAGAACTCACATACTGTAGTTTGTATCAACTAGGATACAGCCAAACCTGGCAGCTAACTAACCGTAGCATCCGTTGCCGCCGTAATCTCAACCGAATCTGAACACTGGTGGCAGAAATACTTTAGCGGCTGCGAGAGGGATTGTTTGTCGACTGCGGCCTCCGCCATTGCAGGACGAATCGCCTGACGAAAAACTCCGCGTATAAACTTACAGCACCTTTACAGCAGCGTAGCAACCAGTCGTACCAGACCCGAAGAAGACGCCATTATTAATACGTTCGAATTTTGTATTATCTTTGTCGATGGTCAATCATTTAAAGGCTTTCAACTTCCGGAAACAGAGAACCAGTCAATTGTTGTTGGTCTGCTGATCCTCTGCTGCTGGCCATCGTAGTCATCGTCGCCGCCGCCGTCATCATCATCATCATCATCATAACCAACCACAATTTTTTATTGACTCCAGTGTAAAATTTGACAGTAACAATTTTTTTTAGCAAATAGACTTTGACAATGGAGGCAATGGGAGAAACCTAAA
>JAQFXW010003892.1:0-11510 GCA_034693945.1 Dendrobaena attemsi
AATTGTGAGTGAAGGACTTGCTCAAGGTCCTTATGCGGCGGGTGGGATTCGAACCTGCAACCCTTTGGTTGCAAGGCAGCGTCCTTCACCACTACACTACCGCGCCCCACAATGCATTGCTTGTGAGCACATTTTTGACTGCATCTTTATTCAAATGTTCTGTTGATTTTTTTATGCAGATTGTACGATGGTGTGTGTGTATTATTTATATCCGTAACCACTTCTTCTTCTTCAGGTGGAACCGACAACCACTTGATCTTAGTTGACCTTCGACCGATGAAGACGGACGGAGCAAAGGCCGAAAAGGTGTTGGAAGAAGCGAGCATCGCTGTGAACAAGAACGCCTGTCCAGGAGACAAGAGCGCACTTCGTCCGTCCGGCCTGCGTCTCGGCACTCCAGCGCTCACATCGAGGGGTCTGAAGGAGGCCGACATTGAGAAGGTGGCTGAGTTCATTCACAGAGGTAACAATGCTCAATGTGGCAGTTCTCCTTTGTCATCTTATCAATACGCACAATTACGCTGGTGAAAGAGTTTCTGAAACAAGTTAATACTAATAATTGTAATAATAATCTTTGCTTATTGATATTCAAGCTGACAGACTGTAGTATGACATTATAGTATAACTTGACAGTAGGGTGTGACTGGAATTCGGTAGGGATTCGGGCCGGATTTAGTGATATCTGGATTAGCCAAGTACTTGTAGCAAATATTTGACAAATCCAAATATCAACAAATTAATATCATTGATAGAAACATACCTTCAGAAGTCAAACATGAGTAGCCTACAACATTCTAATTTCTTCAATCTGGTTAAAAATGCATTTTAGCAAATATATTATAGAAGTTTTAGCATATTAACTTGCAATTATTGCATGGGAAAAAATAGCGTATTTTATTGTCCTGTCTGGCTGACCTTGCACACAATACAAGCGAAGAGATGACGGCTGGTATTCCGACTTCTTGTTGCAAGCGAAGATATCCGGATCCGGCAAATATTTAGACCATCTATCCGGATCTGGTATCCGGTGGAAAATTCATATCCAGTCACTCCCTTCTTGACAGGCCATTACAGGAGTCGAATTTAACGATTGGTTGCAATGCAAGAATCCCATTTGTTCTCTATATCTCAATTTACAGTGCCATCTAGCAAATGAAGGCTGAGTCGACCTGAAGGGGCGTTGCCTGAAGGGAACTTTTGTCAAATGTTCTTTTTGCCGCTGTGTTATCCATTATCATAACCCTACTGTCATTAGATATATGCCCTATATCTCATTAGACAGCTCAGGATATATTTTTTGCATACTTCAAAGTCCTGCCTTCATAGATATTTTAGTCAGCAACTATGTAAATGTCCACTGAACGAATTTGTGTTTCTGCAATGTTTCTGCTTTTGTTTGCTAGGCATTCAGATAACAGTAGAAGCACAGGAAGGCTGTGGTCCAACTGTCAAGGACTTCAAAGCGAAGGTGGATTCTGACGAAGGCATCAGGAAGAAAATCGAAGCACTGCGGTCCGATGTAGAAGCCTTTGCTCTCTCTTTTCCCATGCCGGGCCACGATGACATCTAGAGCAGACCTCCAGAAATTGGTTTAGTGGGAATCGGTTTAGAACATTTTAGTTTTGATATGGGAAAGACTTCTTATAGCGATGTGTGTGCACTAAAATGTGTGGGAAACTTGTACCTCTTATTGATAAGGAATTAGAATTCGCTACTGTGTAAGAGCAAGGTTACACTTTCGAGTTATCATGTCTACATGTTTTTGAGAGGTAACCAAAGGAACTGTATAATGGCCAGCTGCATGTAAACGTTCTGGGATCATTTAGTTTTAGAAGATTCACTTCTATAATGATGTCGCTAATTTTCAGAGCAAGGATGCAGTTTGCGTACTACAATTTAACCTGTACATTATGATAGCCACACTATGTCATTAAGTGCAGACTGTATGTTATTTATAGGTTGTGAAATATTTGGGTTAGATGACTTGCTTCTTTTCGACATTAAGTTTTCTTTTGAAACAATGGTGAACCTACTGGAATTTCTTTATTAACTGTATGTTTTCTAGCAATTGTTTCTAGGTTTATGTCATTGAAAAGTTTCTCCAATTGCTATTATGAGGGTTTGCTGCTTTGTGATCCCAACTTGGATGAGAACGTGGAATTTCTTGTTGAGATTTACATCATGTGGGCATGCAAACATAACTCGCATATCTGTCATATCTGTTCATTGTCAACACTTGGCGAAAATGCTAAGAATGTAATATACTCAATGAATTCTTTTGTCAGTTTAACAGCGTTTTAAGAATAATTAGTTCTTTCACATCAAGTGTGATGATCAATAAAGTTCTAATTTTTCCTGAAAATTCAGATTTTCCTTATTATTACAAACTTACAATTTGTTTTCAGTTAATGTGTGCAAGGTCGCAGAAATGCAAATCGGATGCATGTTTACTATTTGTTTAGTCAGTTACCACCTGAAGATTTTCTAGATGTCCAAGTTGTTGAAAAGCCTTTTGACTTGAGAAAGAAAGACAAAGTGTTCAAACTTTTGACAAATGTTTGTTTTCCCGTCCATTTCTTGGGAATGCACAATACTAAATCAAGACGAGACTCTCCCAAAAGATCCATAAGACCTATCAAACTCGATCGTACCTTTGGTTTTGAATAAGTGTATGTGAGCCTTTACAAAGGCCTTTGGTGTGCTAGGTTAACAATCTGAACGACGTGTGCGTAGTTCATTCAAACGAGTTAAAGGTGGTGAAGGATCACAGTAATTAAACAATATTATTGGTAAAGTTGCGTCTTTATAAGGGACCCAATCCAGATTCTCCTTTTCTCGCGTTCCTCGACGTCTAAACTAAGTAGGCCGATCATCCACATTAACCGCAGTCCTATCTGCACTCGAGTTCAAGACCGAGGACAACAAGACTGCTTAACCGTCTTGTTTGTCTTTCTGTCTAACTTAATTCCTGGATCTTGATCCTCTTGTCTTACGATTCTGATTTGACTAAGTGCATGTGATTAAGCTGGTTCCCGCGACTCCCTTTGTAGGCGCTATAGAAGTTTCGAGCTACAATTACGACGCTACAGAAAAACTGAAAAAGGCATACTTTGCACAATTAGTTATTTATTACATGAAAGGCATATTGCCCGCTGCAGTTAATACTAAAAATAGGATAATTATCTTTAAATTTTAAGGTACTTTTATTATTGCATTGATACTTTATTTATTTAATGTAATATGCTTCGTCTGAAGCGAATATTGATTGTACATATAAATGCGCTACATATTTACTCATTGAAAGCCGCCCGTCGTGGAACCAGCGTGGAATAGTTCGAGACACGTAATCTTGTGTTTCCTCTTCATATTCAACGGCGAAGTCCAATTTTGGCTTTTGTTGAGAAAGGGCGGAGTCCACATTTTATTATATCCCCAGCAATGAAAGGACTTCTGGCAACATATATTGCGCGTAGAGCTAGCAATATGCGATATAGGTCTGTTCGCCCATAAGAAACAATTGAACCATATTACCAGTGTATGTGTGTACTATGCCCCTCTCTATCTCAGGCCAACCGGTATTTCAGGTGGCATGCGCCTATTGGACATGTCGCAATTGAGTCTGTCATTGGAAGTTTGAACTTGTGATGTCATCGTACGGCAAAACGACGAGTTCCAGACTTCGAGAGTCGGACCTTTCGTCGCGTATGAGCGATTGGATGCGCGCAGTTACTTCGCCTACGCCGTATCGAGTTAGCAGTTCTTTCACTCTGAACACTTATCGCCTAGCACAGTTCGGCATCATAATGCTCCTTTTCTTGACAGGCCTCGTTTTGCTGATCCCCGTCTTTTTCTACCCTTTTGGTAATCGTAATACTGATGTGCCGAAAAGGTACCAATCCATTCCGCCCTACAATCGTACATACCCTCTTTCCGCACCTCACAAGACAGCGACAGGAACAGTCTTTCGAATTGCAGTCGTTGCTGACTTAGATACAGACTCACGATTGAAACCTACCGATGAGGTGTGGGTCAGTTATCTTAAGCTCGGAACTTTGACACTTTCGAAAGACTTGAAGAAAGTTGATGTGCAGTGGGACTCAAAGGAATTGGTTTTGAAGTCAGACATTTCCCAGAAGGGTCGAGGGATGGAACTATCTGAATTAGTTGCATTCAATGGGAAACTGTACACATGTGATGATAGAACAGGAATTGTTTTTGAGATAACTCCAAAATGGTCGGTGTTGCCGTATGTTGTGATGAACGATGGGGATGGTCACCAAACAAAAGGTAAGAAAGCGCTTAAGTTTACTTTTAATCAGTTAGGGCCTATGTGAGCATATTGAGTATTATGTAGCGTAAGTGAATTGCAATCTCCATTTCTTGTTTTCTTAACCATGTATGGTGGAATTTAGTTGTTCTAACTTAACCAGATTTGACTAATATACTATGACTTTCAACTGTAGCTACACTTTGAACAAATTTCTATTATTGGTGTTTGTTTGTGTTTTACTGTGTAATGGAAGTACAGAAGAACCAAGGGTTAGTTATAGTATCTGAGAACTTGTTTGGTTTTAACCTGAGATAAGTGTTGATCCTAAATGAACAGCTTGCACGGAAATGCAGGGAAAACTCTCTTGATGTTTAAGGATTAAAAATGAAATGAAGGGCCATTTTGAACATAACCTAAAAGGTATGACAAAAAAATTATATGAGCAAATGACACTGCATATTAGCCACTTTGTTTCCTCAGCTGTAAGATTAGTGTGCAATATCAATCAGAACACTTTATAGTTTATCATTCTTTGGGAGTGCTGGAATATATCCATAGTTTGACACTACTTTCTAATCAAATCCTCTGGCATGTGACGTAGTTAAACTTACGGATTTCATTTGATAATACGCTTTCTTATTAAACTATATAAATTTCCACCAATCTGCTTATGATTGAGATGTTATTGTGATTGTTGTGATAGGTTTCAAGTGTGAGTGGATGACAGTCAAAGACGACACCCTCTGGATTGGAGGTCTTGGCAAAGAGTGGACGACAACGACTGGTGTCGTTCAGAATCTCTACCCACAGTGGGTGAAGAGCATCGGGCATCTAGGTGACATCAACCATCACAACTGGGTCGATCGATACAACAAACTGCGCGAGAAGGGCGGATTCAACTCTCCAGGTGGATTTTAATCTCTGAAAGTATTGATATGTAACAGAAGTTAGAAATAGTGACAATGTGGTTGTGTTGACTGTACAGACCTATTGTGAATGTAACTATATGTATGTATGTATGTGTGTATTTCTATACCGTCCCTTACAGTCACTACTATTCAGAGGCGGTCCCGACTAAAAAGATCAGTCTGGTTCAGATAAACCTGATCGATATTATCCTCTTACTGTTCCTTCTTTGATCTTATATATTATTATAGTCACCTAAAGTTCTCAAAGACTCCAACCTGGTTGTTTCACTCAACACATCGTCTCTGGAAAGATCTGCCCTCTGAATTCTGCAAATTTTCCCCTCTCTGTGATCGATACTAAACATTCATCATTTATATGTTTCCGTCTTCTCCATCTATCGCCTCTCGTGCTTTCCATTCGAAACTGGTCTCATCAAGTACTTGATCATATCCCGATTCCTCTGATCGTCCACTCTCCAGATACCCTCCTAAAACTAGACCCGCCTTACCAGCTGCTCTAGCTGTCTAATCAAACCCTCTAGAAATTGGACTCTGACTACCACAGACTTTCCTTTGGATAAGCTCTCGAGACGATTCTACACAGCGCTCGTGAATTAGCTGGTGCCCTGCACTTCGCTTTTGAGTGACACCTATAAGTTTGGAGATTGGTATTTCGATTTTGCTTCTTAAGAGTTTTGTATCTCAATCCTATAGGAATGTAACTATAACGACTTGACGCTTGAGCACAAAAGTAATCAAAATGTTTGCAGCCCTTTCAATCTTCGTACCTTTGCGAAGCTAGAGTTTCTGCTGTATCCGCATCTTGATGAGTATATAGGCTATAATAATAGGCCTAAATAATGCTTTCGAAAACGAATTCATTCATCATATTAGTGCTGATTAATCAATTAAAAAATCTGCCTTATTTTACTTACTTTACCTGAATAAAATGATCGATAAACTTGAAATAGGCCCTATGACACACTAAAATTAGTGCTGTTATTTTGCAATTTTAATTCAAATTTGTTCCTCTGAGTGTGCCACAAGTCAAAAAGGTTTGTGAGACACTGTTCTACAACCATGTCTACTGTAATATTATTAACCCATCAGGTGCATGTCATTATCCATTTTGGTCGTTGATTAATCTCCACGTTGTTTTGATGAACTATGTGGTGTGCTTTTGATTTATTATCAAGTTTGCATCTGATCAGTTTGTCATCATCAGCAATTTTTATGTTGACATCTGGTTGGTCAGTAGAGTGCCTCACACTGCCTCTGAGTAGTTCTTTTGTACAGGTTCTATATTACACGACATAGAAAATGCAGCACAAGTTGAAGATCACAAATTGTGTATAAACAACCCAGAATCAACCACAGCCTTGAAATAGCTTTACTGTTGCAATACATCCAGAAACTTTGAACATATTAATGTATCAGGGTTTGGCCTCTGGGTCAGTGTGGTTCTATTATAATCGTAATTTAGGATTTGTGTAGCAAATTCACGAGGTCGTGTTCAAATAGGATGGTCTTCTATCGCTGGGAAAGAGAGACAAAGGACAGTAACCCGAAATTCAAAGTATAACCTGCTGTTAAGCGCAGAGATGCACAGCACAGCGCAGATGACAGCGTATTCATTGAGCCATTTAAAATAGGATGGAGTACAGCATTGTAGGTAATAATACCTTGACAAACGTATCTTAAACACCGTGTGTATTTTCATGGGCAATCTGTCCAGCTAGCCAAACATTGGCATCAGACTGGTTAACAAGTCACATCTTTTAAAGCAGATTAACGTTGGCTAATGCAAAGAGAAAAATATCCCTGCTGCCATAAGTAGCTTTACCACAGTTGACCTCAGTGATACAGAAATATGAGTGTTATTTTTGACACTCTGATGACCCAATGGAGGAAATATACTCTGCACATATCAAATACCATATGATAGTTATAATTTGTTTTACTTGCAAGGCCCTATATAAGGGGATGCTTTGGGTGTTTAAACACCCCAAAAATTAAATAATTCAAAATAACTGTGTTTAGTGAATAGACAATAAGACATACTAAATAATTCAAAATAACTGTGTTTAGTGAATAGACAATAAGACATACATCCAGCGAATATAAGCCTAAACTGTTCCTAACACAGCATAATTAACCTAAAAATGCGGTTCTACAGCCAGATCCTTTTGTCATGCACATCCAAACTGCTTAGTCGTTATTTGCCGGCTTGCTCAAGGACGAACATATTCCTGACTATTGCCTTGTTTGCATGGTATGTGTGTATTTATTTCCTAGGTTATCTCATTCATGAATCTGGAATGTGGAGCGATATTCATCAGCAGTGGTTCTTCCTTCCACGTCGCGCCAGCACCGAGACCTACACGGAGACGGATGACGAACGCCGCGCCACTAATCTCATGTTTCGCACGGACGAGAACTTCTCCGCCGTCTACCTTAGTCGCGTCGGAACATTCAACCCAACGCACGGATTCTCGTCCTTCAAGTTCGTCCCTGGAACGGACGATAGAGTGATCGTTGCCTTAAAATCGGAAGAGGACAATGGGAAGATTGCGTCCTACATCATGGTCTTTAACCTCGACGGTGACATAATACTCGATGAGCTTAAGATTGGAGACCACAAATATGAGGGAATTGAATTCGTCTGATCGGATTGCAGTGTGTGTGTGTTTTAGGAGATGATGTGATTGTACAGGTGATGTACAGTTTTAATTAGTTACGCGAGTAACAAGAAGTAGAGTTTGTGTTTGCTGTTGGAAAATATTATGTGTGTGAAATGTATTCTGTGTTGAGTGATTGTTGATCATACTTTGGTGTACAGACGACTAATAAACATAGGAACCTAACAATGAACACGTGCATTAGGTTGTATGCTGAGGGATTATGGTCATGGGACGGAGGGAGCGAGTCGTAGGTAGTTTTGATTGGAGGTTCTGATCGGTGCATGACATAGTCTGGGTCCATCATGATAATGAGGCTAACATCAGCATTGCTGCAGAATTGTTAAAACGTTGGGAGACCTCGGAATAGTAATGTAGACGTACTAGTGTACATATCATTGCTTGGAGGCGGTTCCTGTCTTGCAGCCCAGGGAAGGGGATGGCAGTCAGCATACTGTCCAGGGTAGAACATCGTGGATCTGTGAGCCAATCCAGAAAAGTCACATACTACAATGTATAAAATTGTATACAATGTATATTGTAGGCATGTATAATATTATTGTTTGAACTACTAAATCAATTAATACATGCAAATGTTTCTGTCATGCTGATGAACTTAATTAAAATCACTGCAAGTTATTTATATAAGAAAAATAATAATTATTGGCTCTCATAGGGGCATGCAAACATCAGTGGCAGTGCTCATGGTTTCACAGGTCTGCAGCGTATTGCAGAATGCTAGAAATTCTTTTGGGCTAAGACACTTTATTGCTTCCCGTTTGCAGTTAATTTGATTTCTATTTCTACCTGAGATTATTATTATCTCAATTGTAAATGAAGAAATGATTAGCAGTTGTGTGGTGACTATTCCTGAGTCAATATCAGAAACATTTTGATTTGCAAGAATTTCACTTGGAATGCAGTTTGTTCCTTATTGCGTTGGCTGTGAAATTATTTATCCTTATGTATAGTTTTGCTATCTGAATTTCCTATTTTAAATTTGTTATGATGCAACAGTAGCTTAAGTTGACTTGCTCCATAGTGTTTGCGATTTGTCTTATGCTTAAGTTCCTTCATGAAAATTTCATCGCTGAGAGGCATTAGAGCGTATGCTCTGCAACTTCATTATACTCAAATGTTTCTGAGCAATTGACTCAACGACTACGTTCCGTTATGGAATTTGTGGTTGATTTAAAATTTAATTGCGGGTTTGTCTAAAGTAGCCTTAAAGAGTACATCTTTAAAATGTTGTAAATTTTTGCTAAATGCATTTTTGAGTTATGCCCAATTGACCAGCAGCAGATTCAGAATCCAATTCAGCACTGAATCCAACTCGGTGTTTGCTTTCGCTGATTTGATTTTGTGAGGGCTTTCCCGCGCAGTCACATAATATAGTAACTATAGTTTATGGATAATACTGTTTCTTTATCATAGAAATGCATTTTCTACTTAGCATTTATGTTAAGTTTTGTATGACTTGAAAAAGTCTGTCAGTGGTTGCTGGATACTTGCTTTGTCTGTTTTCCTGCTGAACCTGGGTTAACAGATTTGCAATACAATGTAAGTGTTGAACTGTTTCTATGCTTGTTGTGTAGTAATAAACATCCAGTTTTTCCAGGCTTCCTTAAGATGTCCAGTTGTCCACTGTACAACGACCATGAGCATGACCTGTAATATTGTTTGACAGAATTCATCTACAGCAACAGCTTAGTGATGTAAATGTGAGAAAATAACAATGTCTGAATTCATGTTGAACCACTTTAGAAAACTTGTAGTAGGTTACAGCAGAATGTTCTAAGGGTGCCATAATTATTGATAAGGGAGAAAATTCAACTCTGCTCTGTTACATCTTACAGTTTTGCCTTTGAGGTTTTATGGAAGATCTGGTTTGGACAGAACAAGAATTTAACATTTGCTAAACTTTGCATAAAGCAAATTTCAGTTTTTGTAATTTTCATCTTGGTGGCAAATGTACAACTACAATCTTTTTGCAATTTTTATTACTGCTGCATTGAAGTTGTAGTTGATTGGATATTCAAAGCTCTGTCAGTTGACTTTTTACTGTTTCGTGCCCATTCAGTCGTTAACTTAACCATGACTGTGGATTCAGCTATGCGTACGTAATGTTGTGGAGCATATAATTATTGTGCTAAGTGAGTTTGCAGTATAATTCTTACCCTGAAAGTTGTAGCAGACACATTGAAGCCTCAAATGGTTTAACTTTCTGTTCTTTGCAATTATTGCTTGTGTTTTTAGCCACTTCATGTAAGTTTATATTTAGATTTGATTGTGGATCAAATTTCACAGATGTGGCAACAGCATATCTGGCCCTCTTGTGATGTTTCTTTTCAATTGTGATGAATTGATAGGCCTTGTTTTGAGACAATAAATTTAATTTAATGTTCAAATATCAAAGTGACGCTTTGCACAGTATTTGTATTCATGCCTATACTTTTACCATTTTAACGGAGGGCATGTACTAAATGTAGGAAATCTAATCCCTCTCGTTGTTTTTTGAGTAAGAAGTATCTGGTGAATAATGACTGCGGATTTGACGAAATTCATAAAAAATTATTAACACATTGACTGTTCGGAACGAGATATCTCATCATAAATTAGGTATGCCTGGACGCGAGGGTCGAGATATCTCATTCTTCAGAGTCCTGTATTGATAGCCTTAACAAGGCAAATAATGCTACAATGGATCTTGCCGTCTCAATGGTCTTTGACAGCAGTGGTGCGTGTCTGATTAGCATGTGAGTCAATTCAGCACAGGCTGTGATCCATTAGACCAGCGGCGAGCGCCGGCGTAGCGTATACAGAGTTCAAATTATGACACGGCTTCTACGCGTCGGAGAACAATAGACCGGTCGGTGTCGCTGTAACCCCCATCGAATGGTCAGTTAAATTCTCTCGCTGTTGAAGAAAATTTCCCTTTTCAGTATATGTGTTAATAGAACATTAATTGTGATTGCTCACTAAATCATAATTCCTTTGTGAAGATGTGTATTTATGTGTAAAGTGAAATGACTTGTCAGATTTTAATCGATTACAGCTTGCTGCAGCATTATGCAGAATTTCTGTACTTATGTAATTAAACGCACCTCGGACTTTTGAGTAATTTGCTACAATTAACAGATACGTTTGACAAGATCTCTCATTACAAACATTGTCTGTGACTGTCTTCTTTTGTCAAGTAGAGAGTAGATGATCTTTGAGAAGTAAGCAAGTAAGTAGTTTGTTCGCCACAAAATAAAAATATCAAAAAGTTATAACACACTTATAAATTCAGTGGCGGGCTACCGGTGAAGTCACACAGGACTCGTCTTGCCGGTCGCGCAGGACCTTTAAGAGGTGCTGCACAAATCTATTAAATGAATTAATATTATTGTTGTGTGGTTGACATTTGTTATTTTGTAATACTGAAGACAAGTTGTTTGGAGGTGTCGTAAAGAGAGGACAGCTGCACAATGCAAAGTTTATGCCACCTGAAAACTGTTGGTGATAAAAGATAAAACATGGAACAGCAATTGCAAGGGAAGAAGGTGTGCAAGATCCCAGAACACTATTAACCACATCAGCGAGGGTCTAATCCATAGGGGCGCTATTCTTGCTGTTACAAGGCAAACTCTCTTACCCTGATGCTCAGTTTCA
>JAQFXW010003893.1:0-11510 GCA_034693945.1 Dendrobaena attemsi
CCCCAGATCACGGACAGTAGAAGAAAATACTATGCGCGGAAACTCAGCAGAGAGGGCGCCATAATCAAGCTTAGCTAATTGCTGCCTTATGCCAAGCCAGATAAACTGAGTTTTAGAATTATTGAGGCGAAGCCGATTATATGACATATATGAGGCAAGCGCATCCATAGCCCTCTGCATGGTTATTACTGCAGCGGCAAAAGGGTTACAATGCAGGTAGGCCTGGGTATCATGGGGTGATATAATGGATAAGATACTGGTACACAAAATATAAGATCTAAGATCAATTCTCGTAGGCAGATTCAATCTTCTTTCGTCAGGTGGCGTAGTAAATGAGGCGCTTTAGAATGTTAACTCTAACTCAGCATTAACGTTATTCATTCATTTATTCATTTGTTTAAGGACGACATCTATGAATTTCATTCAATCATGTTCACATGAGATTCCTAATTGTTTATTAATTAACAATAAAAAATTTGATAGGGCCGTTCCAGACTTTTATTTTAGACGTTAGAATAAGTCACTGAGGGATCTTTTATACCTCAGGGAAAATTTTAAATAAATAAATATAATAGTTGACGATTATAAAATAATCTAACATTAGGATTCAGTTTCTAAGGTCTAAGTAAGGTGATGCTGTATTGTACGTGTCTTCCTAATGGGAGAAAAGGGACAAGGATTGTTGTAAATGCTAATAAAATATGAATTTTTTTAAAAAAATCTTAAAATTTGAATTGTAATTTTAAACCTGAATATAGTTTATTGTATTAATGCACTTTATTATAATACAAGTCAAATAATTCAATTTTAATTGTCTTACTTCGCCTCCGAGTAGGGATCTCACATCTGAGTAGAGATCTTGAAGAGGGGCTATAGGAATTTTGATTTATTGATTGATTGTAGACCTTGGAATGGAGTCTCAATATTACTAATTATTGTTAATTATTAATAATTATTATCGGGAATTATATACAAGGATAATATTATAGCAAACAATGCATAACGCTGTTGTCCTCGAAACGTTTAGGCTTACAGCCGACACCAGGATCGAAACCTGACGAAGGCCGACGACTCGGAGCTGTTGCACGAGAAGCAACGTCGTCACAGCGATTCATCCGCGCTCAGAGTTTGTTCAGTCCTTCCGCCACTCCATCAGGACCGATGTCGCCAGTTGGAAGCATCTCCGGTCTTCACAGTCAGTGTTTAATCTATTTCTTCTCTTCAGGGGAGGGTGGATCAAGCAACTTGGAGGGCACTGGAAATAGCCAGGCAGAAAATGTCTTCATTTGCACATTATTTGTCCATTTCAGCTGATGACCTCTTTTAGTCGTTAACTCTTATTTCTTGGCTGTCCATGCAGTTTTCAGCGATCTTTCATTTTGAACTCTTTAAAATGTCCTCTTTAAACTAACGACACCGCAAAATATTTTTAACCCGATTCTGAACCTCCCCTAGATTTAACACTGCTTCAAAGTATGCCTCTTCCTACCTCTCATCTATGTATGACAATAATTTCCAACGGCATCTTAAGACCAGCCGCTTTTCGCTCCGGGAGCGCTTTGGAGCAGTTTACTCTACCATTATGTTTGGATATGACAATAACGGTGCAGGATTTAAGTTTGGAGGACCATTGTTAAAAGAACTACATTTGTAAGAATGTCTAATAAAATTTGAAACACATATAAACATAACACATCTGAAATAGCACATCAGTACATGGAATATAATGCAATGCATCTACACTGTGTCCGGATGAAAAGTAGAACACTAAATGTTTGTCAATAACTCCTTTAAAACTAATCCGATACCTATAAAATTTTATATGCAATATCCTACACCATCTTTCAACAAGCCTTCCAAATATGACTTAAATCGACGCAGCGCAAGCTAAGATATTGAATATGGAAAAATATCGGGTGAAATGGAGAGTTTCCAACACGTGCATTTACTTACTCTGTCGCTGTCGACGTTGTCATCGATGACATCGACAGAATATGTCATTTGTGTTGGTGCAAACAGAATGTGCTTAGAAGAGAAGATAAAGTTTTAATTATTGCGGATGGAAAGTTAAGGTTCCTTATAGTGGAAAAGGTTTCTGAATGAATTTTCGAACAGAAACTGGTGTACGTCTGTCATCTTTGAAAAAGCTGAGGAAGAAAATTATGCGCAGTGGCCGTTGGAACACGCAAGAAGCATGTTCTTGATGAACGTCTCCTGAAGACGCGTTCACACTTCTTGAAGGCGTTATGGTCTCAGTCGGTGTGCTAATCCTGGGGTGCACTGATTTTTATCTGTATTGTCAGATTGTGAGGGAGATTTGGATTTTAAGACTGCGATATAAGCCTATACGACATCATTGTCATGTTGGAAATTTTCAATTTTGAGTACTAAATCTCAAACGTTCATAACTTTGACAAACTCAATAATATTTCAAAACGGTTTTAGAATTTCGTGACAATATGGCTACTTGTGATGTCTTTAAAATTTCAGACACATTCTACAAGTTTCGACGGAGTTATGACACTATGTCGAGTGTTCTACTTTTTATCCGGACACAGTGTATATATATATACACACAGTTACACTATTAATACATGTATATGTGACATTGTATATACTTTATGTATATACATGCATGTATATATGATTGTATGTAAGTATAGTGTACATGTATGCACCTATATAATTACATATGTATGCATGTGTTACTTGTGTATGTATATAATGATGTATGTACTTATATGTTTATATAAGTGTATGTATGCATGTATGACATACATGTATGTATAATTGTATATACATGTACAGTATGTCTGTCTGAACATGTATGTATGTATGTATGTATGTATGTATGTATGTAGCCAATGTACAGTTTGAAGCTACCTTCAGAGGTTACTTGAAATCGGTTTCATCCTACCCTGGTAATCTGAAGACGCGGTTTGAAGTTACCGGGGGTGGGGGGGGGATAATCTGAAAAGGGAGTAATCTGAACCTGGTATGTTACACCTGTTGGTCGTGATCTCCTCTCGTATAGCTATTCTAAATGTCAGTCTTGGTTGACATTTTGAGAATTGCTTTAATTTAATTCTATTAATACCGTTTGTTGAACATATATTCTGGGTTTCCTCTTTAATTTTGGAACCAGGTCTGCAAATTGCTAATCCCCCTGGGCTTAGAAAAGTAAAAAGACACAAAAGCCGAAAACAAAACATAATATCACCTCTGTTGGTAACGCCGCTTGTAGAAAGGCCAATATACGTTCGAATGGGGACTCTACTCATATTCACGCCATCAATGCTTAATTCTGAAAGTGTAAGAGCAGCATTCGTCTCTGGCATCACACTGACCCACTCACACGCTTCCATACACTCAATTATTGGCCATTCGCCTGCACTATGCACACTGCACACGCCTCTAACATTGATATATATATATAATTATATATAGCACAATCGCAGAATGACACAAACGTATTTATCGGAGTTTACGACCGCAGCTGTATGGCAGCGTTGGGAGACAGCAAGGCAGGCAAGTAGAAAAAGAGAACGAGAGAGAGGGAGAGGGAATGTGAGACAGAGACAGACAGAGACAGACAGACAGAAACAGACAGAGAGACAGACAGAACGAGAGTGAGAGAGAGGTATAGCTTTAGAGGCATGCAAGAGTACAGAATTGGTACAGAAGGAAAGACCCAAGGAGCAAAGAAGTTGAACGGCATACGAAGAGGAGAGAGTCGGATGGAGACTCACAGACAGACAGACAGAGAAGGAGGAAAGCAGGGAGGTAGAGGCAAGAGCGCCTTTCATGATCGGTTCAATTGTCTCTGAATGGAAAACCTCGAAAGGGAGATATATCAACTCTGATTAATGCTTCTTCGGTCTCTGGAAAGAGGGCAAAAGGTCACAATCATTGGGGGCACAGATACGAGATCCAGAGAGGCAGAAGGACCGAGAGAGGCACTTAGTAAAACATGCCGGACACGCAAGTAGACGTTCACACTTGCATGCAGTCGACAGAAGAAGTGTATAAGCAGACAGCTAGACAAACCGATCAGAGAAGACACTGCATGCAGTCATAAGAGGAAGGAAACGGATGTTTGCAGGTATACACGAAGACAGACGGCTCAACAAGCAGGCAGAGAAACAGCATGAAACACAGATAACAGTAATTGTTATGAAAAGGAGAAAGCCATGGTAATGAGTAGACAAACAAGCAGACAAAGAGGCAGACAGACGGACGGAATGATAAAGGTTTGGTCTTGAAAGGGTTTCCTTTAAAGACGTCATTCTTCAACGTCGACATCGAAGCCTTCATTGGTCGACGGTTTAATCAAGTGCAACAGTGAGACAGAGACAGACACAGAGACAACGACAGCGACAGAGATAGACGGAGAGAGAGGGAGACAGAGAGAGAGAGAGTGAGAGAGAGACAGAGACAGAGATGGGGGATGGGCTGAACAAGAGACTCATACATAAATGGAAAGACGAACGAGGCATAGAGGAAGAGACGTAATAAGTGAAGAGAGTTTTCCTCCTTGGGAGTGGGATTGGAGAAAAGTAAAGGAAAGAAGTAAAGTTGAAGAGAAAGATCGCACGACATAATATAGACGAAGGGCAGAGTGAAATGTAATTAACCTTTGTCTTTTGCTTGCCTGGAAGGCTGCAAAATGGTTTAGAATCTATCGGGCAGTCTGCGTTCCGTGAAGATCTTTCCCATTATAATCTAACCTTTGGTTTGTATAGCTCCAATTGTCAACTGCTCAAGTGATCACACAAGCTTACATAATTAGTGTATGTTGTACTGGTACGCCTACATGAGAAAGCTACTTTAAATGAATTATTCAGAAATCACTAAGTAAGTATAAGTACTAAGTCGCCTTTCTTTATTACTCTCGAACGCTCATTCAGTATAGTGCGCCTAAACGTGGCACAAGTAGACCTTAAATTGTTAATAGGACCTAATATGACAGAGGACCAAAAAGGAAGTTTCGGAGCTCTTCTCATTCCGCCTGAAGAAGATTGGTCACCATCTGATTCTGCAGACAGAGAACACAAACATATCACATAGCACATAATGAGTATAAGCTAACACCTATAGATCATAGAGAACTCAATTACTTAGGAAATCCAGAGGAGAAAGTTGGCATCAGGGTTATTTCAGTTCAGATCATCATTTCTATTTAGTTCCATTTAGTTCAGCGCAAATCATTTCAGTTTTGGTTTAGTTTTTATTCAGCAACTCAGTTTGGTTCTAGTTTTAGTTTACTATTTATTCCTCGAATCATTTTGGTTTCAGTTTTTTATCGGCTAAACGCCTGTTAGAAATAATAAAATGGGAAAATGAGCTTACATGTATTTACATGCGACTAAGCTTAGTACGTTATTGAAGTAGGCCTATAGCATGGATGGCGAACCTTTCATGTCTCGTACCAAAAATTGTTTTTTTAGAAAGTGATAAATTTCGCGTGCCAGGCATTTTTTATTGAACCAAACAAAATTACGGCCCTACCGGCCTACACAAAAATGCGAAAGCTGCACTTGAGTAAGTTATTGCACAATTCTTGGAAACGGTTTCTTAATAATCTGAATTAGGCCTCTACCTAAAACAATTTCCATTTTAATAATAAACGAATACTACTACTACTACTACTACTACCTAAAACTTATAAGTTTAGGCCCTATACGTGGAAAATTGCGTTGTTAGTGTGACTTCTGTTGCTGCACAGTCGATGACAACAATTTGATGTCTGGTCCTTATTTTTTTTCTTCAATGCCACGCATGCAGTACTCGTTAATCTGTCTCTGAAATCAGACTTAATTGAATTGATGTGTGAGAACAGAGACTCGCACGAGTAACTTGACGAAAAAATCGATAAAATTTCAAAGGCGATTGTTTTCTGCACATGTCTATAGCTGGAAGCGATGCCCAATTGCTGATGTACGAAAAAAACTTCATTTTTGGCCGAAACATCCCAGGGTAATAATTCCTTCCAAACAATTGCGTTCAATAGTTTCCAGCTGCTGTCTCAAGTCAACGAACTTTTGCTTTCAAATTGAACTTGACTGGAAATTCGAAAGTTGTTGCTTCTCGATTCTAGAAAAAAGACATTGCTTTATTGCTTGAAAAAATGTCTACAGATTTGAGCTCGCATTATAATAATAAAGTTAAATAAAGCGTTTGTTACCAGATTTTGCCATCTAGGCTACTAGACGCTAAGGTCAAGGTTAAAAATCAGACTGATAGGCCTATGTAGCAAGAGTACAATTGCACAGTCTATCTGAACTTTACCACTAGCTCGAATGGAACTTAAAATAAAATATATGACAATTACAGCTTAATGTGGTTTGCCAATCAAAATCGACGTGGCCTATAGGCTAGAGCAATAGGGCCTACCTTTAGTTATAAGACCTAGCCTAATGGCTATAATGGGTGGGTCCGTAGCTTAGCGGAGAGAGCGGTTGGTCGATAAGCTGAGCAGTGTAAGATCCGGCGATCATGGGTTCAAGCCCCATACAGGCAGTAATTTATTTTAAGTTTCTGTTAGCTGCTAAAGGCGCTGTTCTGTTGTGTGGTTTGTCTCGTGTCAGTTGGAAAATAGATCGCCCACCCCCACTCCTAGTTTGGCAATACCAGGAATGTTCCCGCACTTAGGTCACTAGTTAAATCGAACCTGCTGTGAAGCCGACATGCGCGACGTCTATGCAAGCCGTGTTTCGTATAACTTGTACTTGTAAACCAAAACGCGGTTAGCGATTGGTCATTCAAGAATAATAATTATTATTATTACGGGGTATTTAGGATCCCTCAGGGGCTTATATTATTATTATTACTGAACATGGATGGGTTCAAGCCCCCTTATTATTACTATAAAAAAACCATCTGTGAAAAAGCAGGAGCCGGGTGGGGAAAATGTAGACTCGCTCCGCTCAACTGCCTTGCGCTTAGATCTAAGAAAACTAGGTCTTTATGATTATTTTCACAGCTTTCGTTCAAGATTATCGTTTTCGTTTCGTTTTACCACGGTTTCTCTTCGTTTTTGTTCAATTTTAATTCGAAATAATATACTAAAATACTAGTTCTCGTTTTCATGAACGATCGCTTATCGTTCTTGTTTTAGTTTCGGTCAGGAAATTAACACTGGCTATAATTACGGGGCCTATAGGGAAAGACCCGTATCGAAGATGATCAAATAAAACTGACCTGGTTTGTCCATGTGGTCGGAATGAAGGACCAGAGATTACCAGCAAGGACACTTCTATAGCTACCTGGAGGGAATCATAGGTTGAGGGGGAAGACAGACAAAGGCGTGGATGGACAAGATCTTAAAAGAACAAGTCACTAGAACATGGGCAAAAAAGACACTGTTACTAGGGCTTTCACTGGTTATACGCTGATTATCATAACTTTGAGTGACTTTGTGTTGACTGGCACAGCTTTGACTGGTTATGTGTTGACTGACTACATGTAGATGGATTGGCTTGTGTTGACTGATATGAATTTGACTGTCTATACAATGTATGCACGGATCATGGTTTGACTTTAGGATCGATTGAAGCTTATTCTACCCTGTGTCTGTTTGCGAGCATTTACTCATGTCCATAATTATGTTGACTTGTCTGCACTCTGTTGACTTTTACCATACTACAAATGCAAAGCGAAAGTGGTTGTATAGAGAAAGCAGAGATGTTTTGTTGTCTATGTCATGGCTGCGTGTATCTTGGGTGGTGTGCCTGGGTGTAGATAGCTCGATGCTGGTGACATGCTATTCTCTCCAGAGTTCATAAAAGGTTTCCGCCATTTCACGCTTTTCATTTCGGGTGACTATTCCTGCTGCTGCAGCTGCTGCAAGTGGATGAGGAGTGACGTCACTGGATCATCCGCTGTCAACAAGATGCTTTACACGACTGCACATGATGCAAATGACTCCTTTATTATAGGAAGGCATTTTCACAATCCGTCTCTCTTTTTGTGTGTACGTGTCTCTACCTCGGTCTCCCTTTGTCTGTCTATCTCGTTCTGTGTTTCTTTCTATGTCTGTCTGTCTGTCTATCTCTATCTCTCTGTCTCTGTCTGTCTGTCTATTTTGCTTACTCTCTGTCTGTCTGTCTCTGTCTCTATCTCTGTCTCTGTCTCGCTCTCTCTATCCACTTCTTATTTCCAGCCCCGGTTGATTCCTTTTCCACGGATACTCTGGCCAACTTTCGCCAGTCCCATCCAATTTAAATCATCGTAATAGGTCTGCAGCTCAGCCTCCAATCACCTGCTGCAGCCTGAACGGCTTCCCATCAGCAGAAGTCGCGTGCAGCTCCCTCTTCCTACCTCTGCCCCATCCATCCATCCATCCATCCATCCATCCATCCGTCTATGCTGGAGACATGTTGCTTCCGTGTATTGCGCATCCTGAGAAAGCGTAAAAGAGCCGATTAGAAGGAATGCATTGGAAGAATTATTGTGCTGCTGTTGGAGTGGAGTGGGTGGAGAGCGACTTTTGCATAAGTTACGCAACTAAGAAGATATAGTCAGGAAGCAAGACGAATAAATTAATTGGAACGAAAGATGATCCGGATAGATATCGACGCTCAGCGGGTTCTGCTGTTCCTCCTTCTTCCATCGAAATCTCGGTCCTTACCCAACTGTAGTCTAGAATCCGATTTCGATAAAACTCTTACAAGCAGAAGGAAAGCAAAGCAGTCGAAATAATATCATTTGCTTTTTGTAACACACTACCATAACCATACATTATGTTTTATTGAATCCAGAGACATAATAATAAAATCACATGGTCTGTGTTAATAACCGCGATAACAAAACCGCGATCCACAAAGTTTCGATGCACAAAACAGCGACAGCATAAAATAGCGATTGACAGGGACATCGCCACTTGCATTTAAACGCACTTTTTAAAGAAGAAGAGGCAAAGAATTTCGCGCTCACAAGCGAAGACTTCTTTCAGCAAGTTCATCTATTCAGCCGAGCAGGAAGTATCTCCACCTGTTGGAAAAGTGATATCATAGCCTTTGCTTGTGGTTCGGCACTGTATAGGGTGCTGACACTTTTCCCACTGCAAGTAGACATTACAGCTCTCGCAAATTCATTTTTCATTTTTGATAAAAGTTAGAAGCTTCGTAATTTCTATTTCTGGTTTAACTAATTGTCTCATAACTATATTATTTTTATGTATATTCATATGCCGTTACAAGTCGTGTCTGCTTGACTTTTGCTTTTGACTGCATATCCGTGCACAAAAATGATATTGTGCAATCACGCGCGAATACTTTCACCATGTTCAAAAGTATACCCCGCCTGTCAGAGAAGTGACATTTTCCTTGTACACAAGGTAAAAATAATTTTGCCTTCACTAGGTCAAAGTGTTCCCCCACCTGTTACAGAAGATTGTCGCCTCTGGCTATGGATGTCTTCTTCCTCCTGGTTCTCATCATCAGCAACACTCCTATATCAACAACAGCAACAATAATTTATATACATAATAATAAATCACTTTGTCCTATCGCAGTCTTGAAAGCCCTATACAATACATGTAGAATGTAGATGATGCAATATGATCGATGCATTAACTTTGATTTTAAGAAAACTGCAGCAATTCTTGTGACCTTTTCTTCATTGATACACTGCAGTGCATTGGAACTATTGCAGCTGCAAAGGAAGCTGCTTAATGTTGCAGTCTTGCGTAGAAGGCCATTAGCTTTAAGTTGTCGGAAATTGTCATCAAGTCTTAGTATACTTAATGGCAATAGTTATGCCATCTAATTTCTACGAGAAATTATATAGGCCTAGTTAGTATTGGCGCTAATATTGTTAGTACGGTATCGGTGTAGAATTTCAATTATTTATTTTTTCATTAAGAACATTTCATATAGCGCCTCTTTAAGAGTGCTACTAAGAGGCGCTTTCAACACAGGTAATAAAACAGTCCAATTAACAGTATCAATAATTTGGTATTGAAACTCTGTGTATATGTCAGCCTATGTTATGCTGTTGACGATTGTCTTCGTATAGGTCTGACCATCATCGATTGTGAGCCATGACGACCGTTGTCACGGTAACGGTTGTGAACGTGAGCGATGTCATCAACGGAACGACGGACGATGGAGAGACGGTGGTGGGGGTGGAGGAGGAGGAGGTGGACTGCTGCTTTAGTTCCGGTCTAGAGCGGATCCTCGTTCCGGTCATCTTCTGTCTGGTCGTTCTGGTCGGCTGCGCAGGCAACCTTCTCGTCATGATCGTCGTCATCAAGAACCGGGAACAGTACGCCAACACGACGAACATCTTCATTCTGAATCTGGCGATCGCCGATCTCTTCTTTCTCGTCTTCTGCGTTCCCTTCCACGCCGTCATCTACACCACTCCGGAGTGGCCGTTCGGAGAGTTCCTCTGTCGCTTCGTCCACCTCGTCCAGTACTCGTCGATGGTGACCAGCATCCTGACCCTCGTCTCCATGTCCCTCGATCGATTCCTCGCCGTCGGTTACCCCATCCACACGAAGCACCTGCGCACCCCACGCACCGCCCTCGCCGTCTGCTTCAACATCTGGCTGGCTGCCATCGTCATGGGCGCCCCCTGCTCCGTCGTATACACGGTCCGTGTCTACGAGTACCCTGGATACGACCCGTTCTCCGTCTGCGCCGACGACTGGGACGTCTTCCCAGGGCACAGACCGACCTACTACCTTCTGCTCTTCATCATCGCCTACCTCCTGCCCGTTCTCCTCATCTCCGTCTTCAGTGCACTCACCATCAGTCGTCTGTGGGCGATGGAGGCAACGGACGGTCCAAGCCAGCGACGATCCGTGACGGCCAAGCGACGCGTGACGCGGTTGATCGGCGTCGTCGTCACGGCCTTTGCGTTGTCGTGGCTACCGTCACACGTCGTCTGGCTGTGGACGAACTACTTTTCGAGCAGTTGGCGCCATTCCTACCCGTTCTTCTACGGACGTATAGCAGCACACGTGCTGTCGTACGCCAATTCGTGCATGAATCCAGTCATCTATGCCTTCATGTCGTCCAAGTTCCGTCGGGGATTCCAGCGCGCCCTCTGCTGCGCCCTAGGGGGGATGCAGGGGAGTCGATCGAGGAGGGGACAGCAGAACACGAGTCTCGTACAACGCCTCAGCACAGTTCAAAGATCGACGTCGAGACCTCCATCACAAGACGAAGGAGTTCTCTGACAACTGCAGCAGCAGCAGCAGCAGCATCATCACCAATTCATTTGGAATCTGATCATCGGAGAGAAAAGAAGAAGATAGCATTTACTGAGAGAAAAACGGATCGAAATATAATTATTTTAATAGACAACTGATCGATCTATCAATTCAATTTTATGAATGTATAAACCAATTAAAATTAATTAATCAATAAACGAACTGATCAGAATTGAAATAAGCGAATTAGACATCAATGTCATGAGCTGACTGATTTAAGAAACTCACACCCCCCCCCCATATTCAAGCTTCCAAGCTTCTTAAAAACGTAAATTGGACAGTGTGTAGGCTA
>JAQFXW010003894.1:0-11510 GCA_034693945.1 Dendrobaena attemsi
CTGTGGGGGGTCATCGAATGGTCAGTTAGATTCTCTAGCGTATGTAAGATTTTTCCCGTCGCGTTCAACGTGTTAAATGATCTAACAACAGTTAAGCCAGACTAAAAAAAACTTTGAAGCTCAGCAGAACTCCTTACCTCTTTGGAAAAGTCGACTCACTATCACGAATCTTCAATTGACCCTGATGGCTTTGAGCAAAGTCAGAAACACCAGAGACATCTCCTGTTGTCTCTTGCAGCACATTGCTAGACTTCACGCTAATCTCTCCACTTAAGCTGGGAACACTGTCTGGTGCAGATGGACCAGATGTTGTTGTGCGGCGCCTTGGACTGGGCTTGAGCGAAAGATTTTCCAGGGCATCAGCAATGTCATCAGTGCTCAATTCAACTCCCTCACCACTGCTCGTAGAGACGACTTCAACATTGGGTGAGAAGTGAGCATGTCGTGGATCCCGTTTATCAGCTGCAGCACTCGTACTCTCAACCGGCTGGCTCGTCTTTCTAAGTCGTTCACAGTCCTATACGATGCAACAAAGGTTACTCTAAAAATTTTGATTAATTCATTCATCCATTCAGTAATTTCCACTTGATAGTTGATGTTCAGGCCGTTAATCTGAGCCTTTCTGAGGTCAGATTGTAAGGGAGTGAAACGTTATCTGATGACAGGATGAACAACATGAACATCAATGATAATTTTTCTACAAATGTATTGTTAATGTTACATTGATAATTCAAGAACAGCGCATCGTACATCAATGAGGCCATAACTTCTGGCACACTGTGTATAGAGAGAGAGGATTCACAAAAGCATACATAATCCTCTATATGCAGAGAAATGAATATGAAAACACTGTTTGCTGGGGCTGAAAATAAGGTAAAAAGAAGTAGATTGATGCAGAATAAGGCAAGTGGAAGAATAAAAGAGAAGTTGAACATTTAACTGTGATACAATAACTCTACATAAAAACAAACACACCCCGCGGAATATGCGGATATATATGCAAAGATATGGTATATTCTTTATTCCAACACATCTTCAGGAATGAGTTATCACAAAGTGTATGGCCCATCCAGTTTATTGTATAAGAGAGTCACTACACAACAGTCAACCACACTAGTTAAAGTGTCTATGCTGTACATGTTGACCTAAATATGTATGTAGCATGTTTCAGAATTTCACAAAATGTGCTGGTGGCTATAACTTCATTCGATCCGAGCTGAGCTTACTGCGATATATTCTGACAGGTGGTCGCGCATCTGTTCGAGTGAAAGTCGTCTCTCATCCGGCTGTCCACTCAATCCGTAATGAAGCATGATGTTGAACGGATCTTCAATGTGGTCACCAAGTTCAAGCAGGTGACTCCTCTCGACCAACTCCTGCACGATTGTATCGGCTGGAACGTTGTGCCATGGCACCTGCCCTGAAAATCATGTACAATCTATATATAGCAACTTATGTAAACACATCTGCACAAGAGGAATATATGTGCTTATGAATATGCTGATTATATGTTGGGATTCTAACAGCGATTCTTTAAGGATCATTAATTTATGCTTCTTGCAAGCCCAATTTGACATCCTAGTTCTAACATAAGAACATGTTCATCTGTATACTAGCTCAGTTAGCTACATTGGTAGCGCGTCGGCCGTGTGTCTGCACGGTACCGAGTTCGAGCCCGATGTCTGCCGACATTCAGAGATTACCTTCTCGGGCTAGCATATGGGGCGTGTGTGGAGCAGTAGGATAGTCGATACCTTGCGTCCAAAGGGTCGCCGGTTCGATTCAAACCCAAGCCACCGCATAGGGACCTAGAGCAAGTCCTTCGCCTACAGTTGCTCATGGCGCTTCAGCGTGAAAACTCTTGACACTCCTTCGGGTTCTAGCCAGGACCGCCTCTGAGTAGTAGTGGACTTGAAGGGGCGGTATAGAGATGCATAAATAAATAAAAATAAATGGGTAAATGTAAGTCTCAACTGACAGCCTTACTTAAACACACACAGAATTTTTCAATACCCTCTAACTCTCGAGACTCTCACTGTTCCATAATATGACCTCAGTTCGCTTTATACTTCCAATTATTCCACATTTCATCAAGGTTAATCTAAACAGGTGTCCATAATTAGCATGAGAACTGATCCACGCTAATTTTCTTTATCAACATTTATAAGTTCATCCCAAAGTCTGCGAAACAACAAGTGCATCAGCTATCAAGCGCAAGAATACGACAAGTGTACCGCAAAGGTCAAGCCACAAAGATGACACAATGCACAATTGAAATGTACAACTGAAAGTCAGAAAAGTCTTTTACAAACCATTAACAAACTCCCAAAGCACAGCACAAAGCCCATACAGATCGGATTTCTCAGTCGGTTGGAGCCCAGATAAAATCTCTGGTGCCAACCAGTTGTAGGCAGCATTTAGGTACTTGTTTTCAAGAATGCTAGAATAGATTTTGCTTCCACTACAACAAAAATCAACATTTATCATATTTACATGTATTAAAATATACATGTAAATGTATATAATATATATCTATGTAGGAATATAGCGCCCTTTAAGTAAGGGCGCTTCGCCATGGCTACCTAGGAACGCTAGGTCAGTAGAACCTTGTGCAAACACGCCGAGATGCACAACCATCAACTGGAGAACCTCAGAACCTCAGTAAAGAGTCGATGCGAATCCTAAATAAATTACATTATTGAGTCATCTTAATATATGTACTTAAACATAGTATTTATACAGAACATGCAACCAAATTACATAAAACATTATAAGAAAATTAAGCATGTCTTTGAAGTTCTCTGCACTACTATCAAGGACTAGTTCGCCTTCAAGTAAATGAAATTCAACACTTTAAAGATGCACTGCATTAGTCTTCCAATCACTCTTAGTACACCTTCATCACTAAAGGGTTAAAAAGGCGGATGTCAGCTTTAATAGTGTATTCTTACACAACCCAACCCAACAAAGACTAATCCAAACTGAAAGCTAATATGAGACCAAGTCATGTAGTTTTTGTTGCAGCACAATTATTCGATATAACAACAATATTTCAATAGCTGCTATTATTTACCTTTCCACGACGTATTCGAAATTGGACAACTTTGCAAAATCCGGTCTGATGAGTTGAATTGAGTGTGAGGAGATGTAGCAGTGGAAGAGGTTCTGACGATGCAGATAGAGCAGAGCATTGGCCGTCTGCTGAAGAATGACCGCTGTGCTCAAACGACTGAATGTCTCCATCTGATTTAACATCAGAAAAATAAGACATATAAGTTAACAGAAACAAAAGTGTAATTACTCTCATCACTAACTAGTAGGAATGTTGACATCATAAAAAAATAACACAAGCAAAAAATTGCAAAAGCTTTACAGCACTGTAATATTACAGAAACTTGAGCCTATCGTGCTTCAAAAAGGAACACAACAATATTATTTTCTCTTGCACAATTGCACTGTTCTGCATCATCAAGTTAAAGGCTCCTGAAGGAGCGCTATATCAATTTCCGGAATGAATGAATTTTCTGCTCAAGTCATCACTTCTTGAATCGATAATGCTACTAGCATACATACAATTGATAGGTCAGCCAAGGAGCTACATAACTAATAAAAAAAATATCCCGGATATTCGAGCTGACCTTTTGATACAAGCAGCAGAAAAGCGATCCAAGTCCAACACGTTCGTAGATCAGAACGAGTCCTTCGAGGTTATTTATGCGACAGGTCCCCATCAGTAAAAGAATCGATGGATGCGACAAACGCCTGAACATAACACATAAGAAAAACTTCATTAACAAATTCATTGATGGCCTGGTCAGTGGTCAACTACAACTGACAGCAGCATCTCTGAACATAACAAATGTGAATGTAGAATATTCATGTCCAAAAACGATTTACCATTGGAAATCGCAACTCAGTATAGCACCCACAAAAGCAAAGTGGTGTCATTTACCGGATCGAGCAAAAGTGGAAAACTTACGACATATATGCCAGCTCTGCAATTAGCAAATCCACATGACCGCCTTCACGTGGCTCCTTGTGAAGTCGCTTTGAAGTCACCGGCTCCTTATTCCACAGCATGCTGTAACAAGCATCATCACAGGACTACAATTCGAACACTGTCTATCACATTAACTCTTCGATTGTTTTTATTCCCAATTACAGCATGTAATAACAGCATAACAATATTTTCTGGAAACCAAGTGCAGATTCACACTTAACAGGGCTCCTTACAAAATACAAAATCAAACATTCTAGTGATCAAATCACGAGACAGAAATAACTCTTCGATTGATTCATTCCCAATTACAGCATGCAATAACAGAATAATATTTTCTGGAAATCAAGTGCAGATTCACAGTCCCACTTAATAGGGCTCCTTACAAAATATAAAATCAAAAGTCAGTCACAGAAAGAAACAAACAGGAGCACTGAGCAGGCAACAAAGGTAGTCTAAATTGCTGAATATCTCTCTATTTTATATAATGTCTCTTAGAAACTTGTAAGCAATTTTAGTGTGAAAAGAAGCATGCTACTTGTTACACGTAAGCGTAAGAAGCATTCCAGGTATTGCGCATGGACAGATTAAAACCTCAACTGGTATCAGTGGCATAACTAGAGTCAAATTGAAACCCGGACAGGGAATCAAATGAACATTATTTATATATATATATATACAATATATATAAATGTTCATATATTGTATAACATATATATATATATATATATAATTATATATCCTAATTGCTAATTTTAAGATGGAATTGGTACAGGCAATTTTATTGATTTGAAGAGGATGCCTTTATGCATGGCCTGAGGCCATCTAAACAAAATAAACATAATTTTCTCAAATTTGCATAGGCCGGACGAAATTAAACGCAATGCAGGCACTGCCCGTAATTGTCCGGCTTGGTTACCATATCATAACTGCAATTGAAATAACAAATTCAATTACTAATCGAATGGAAGCAATGCACATAATACTCGCTTAACCGTATGATAAATATGCCTGCCTTTCCATGACCATGAATGGCCCGTTGTCGTAAGTGTAACCATAAGGGTCATGTCTGATAGCATTCTCTTGGACCATTGGAACAGTGGCAACTGCACCGACCGATGTACCTTTCTCAATGCAAATCTGTTCAAAACAAAAGCCGTTTTATGTTTAACACTTAAAATGCACTGCACTGTATCCAGTGCAACCTATTACAGATGTTATGTCTGCAATCTCGGACACAAGTGAAACAGATTAGAGGTGGGCTAAATCACTAAAAGGATAGCAAACTATGCAATTTATTCATTCAAAAACCTATGCAGTTTTTACATGCCATGGTCCGTTCACAATTCCCTACCCGCTACCTTGCTATTTAAGTATTGAGTAGCAGACCAACTTGACGAGCACCATACAATGAATATTTTGGAAAATGCTCCATAACTCCTATAGCTTCTCTGATCCATAGAAATAACTGTGACAAGAATAACAAAACTTATCTTTTCCATCCACAAACTCATCACACCTCTACCGGTCTACCTATTATCTTGGTGCAGATTTTCTGTGGAAAGCCAAAACAATTTCTTTTCTAAATATCCAATCAATATGATATATTGGACACGATGTTCGGGTAACAATTACTCGAGTTATATTCATTTAAATTAGTAACAGTTCTATTGGCCCACCCTGTATATTTGCATACAAAATAAATACATATATCATATAATTTATTGCATGCAGATTTTGTAATAGTTCTCATTTGTTCGAAATTCTGATGTTATCATTGTTATGTGCTCGTGTTCAGATATTTAATTTAGACTGGTGTAGGCAGTGATTTTGCTACTAGTGTAGGCAGTGACTTTGTTAGAAACTTAGAAGGTCCTATAGCAAATATCTAATCAATGTACACACATTAATTTAAGCGCATGTATTTGCTGACCTGTCCAAAGCCATCGGAATGAAGAGAAGTGGAACCAATTAGTGACTTGTTCCTCTGTCGTTTGAGTGCCGTCAACGACTTGCTTCCAGCACTGAATTTCAAGAATTTCATTCCATTAAGCTTAATATTCTCACTTGAAAACCAACAGTTTACACATTATGCATTACGATAATTGCACTGTAGAAGTGACCAGTGCATGAAGTGTAAAAAAGAAGTGCATGGAGTGCGTCAAGGCTATTAGTATTCATGCATAAGCACAATAAAATTTAACCTTTTCTGGCACGGAATATGCGTTGAAAAACATAGGTATGTTCTATGCAGGCACATTGTAACAGCATGCAGCCTAGATGTCTTTATGGACACTGTTGGACGGTGTCCGGGCTGTGCTGACTTATTAAGTGACAGGACAGCATTCTGCACTAAAAATGAATGACTGAATGCCCTCCACTCGCACTTTAAGCACTAGAAGTGATAAGATCAGATTAAACTAATTTGTGACTAAAAATAACAACATTAATAAAATCAGGCTCAGTTTCAGACCAGGATACACGAGTAATCCATATGACATAGTTAAACCCATAATGTTTTTGCTTTTGCTTTTTCTCTAATCTTCACAGGATGACTGTCCTTACAGGTTGATCTGCAATTCCCTCGAATATGCAGTTTTTTCTAAAACAGACAATTTTTGATAATTGTTATTAAAACCTAGAAAACAAGTGATTTCTTACTGCGACTGAAGACTTGAGTTCAAAAGGTCAGGCCCTGACTGGCTGAGAGCTGTGCTACGCCGTTTCTCTATTAAATCCAGAACGTTCTTGCGTTTCTTGGCATCAGCTAACTTCCAGGCCCAATCTCGGGCAGTGAAGCCTCGCCTGTTGTGCAGCCGCAGGTCACCACCGGCCTCCACTAGCAGACTCAGAATACGAGCATTGCCATTGTTGGCTGCAGCATGAACTGGAGTATCACCATCAAGATTCCTCCTAAAAATAACTCAACCAATTAATCAGATTCCCAAGAAATAACTCAGAAATCTATGACTCAGTCTTGCATGTACGTTTGCCCCGTACTTAAAAAACTTCTAACTCTTTGTAACTTCCAATAATCAGTGACTGTAAACATGACACACGGGATAAACGGCCTAGCAAAAACGATGTTATCAATTAACACAATGACCATTGTCTCGTTAACACATCGACTGTTATCTCGTCCCAAATCAGGTCTGCCTGGACCCGAGGGACAAGTCATTAACAGCAGGTATAGGCTTGATGGCAAACAATGCTATAACGGTAACGTTATGGCCTATGTCTAATTTCAACTCCAACTTTGGCTTAAGCTACAGGTTATGAATGGTTCTGTGACGAAATTACAGCTACTGAATATCAAATCATGACAGCTCTTCCACGCATCAAAGTACAATAGACCTTTAAAACAGGTAGGGCAATTATTTCAATAGGACCGTTGCCAACGTCCAATATATGTCCCAGCGGTCAATGTGTTAATTCAAACTCAATGCAGCATTCACATGTCACCTACATGTGGGACGTGGTGGTGTAATTCAAATGCCTTGCATCCGAAGGGTTGCGGGTTCGAATCTATCTCAAGCTGCTGCGTAGGGGCCTTGAGCAAGCAAGTCCTTTACTCACAATTGTTCTGTGGCGCTTCGGTCTGTTAACTACAACTCAACGTCAGCGCTGCAGTTGGGAGTGCCTCTGAGTAGTGAACTTGAAAAGCCACTACAGAAATCTCCGAAACAGTTATATATATATCAAGATTCCAAACATAGCACCTTCAAATTAAGTACCGCTCAAGCAAGGTGTGTGTTTGCCAACCTAAGTGATGTCATGTACAACAACAAGCACATCTTTAGCAAACACAAACTCCAATAGTAAGCCAAGAGCTGGAAGCTCTCTCACAACTTCAAACAACAATTGTCTTCAAGAGTTTACAGCTTTAATGTATTCAAATCTCAAGAAAGCAATCATAAGAACGGAAGAAGTCTTACTGATTAGGGTTTGCTCCATGCTTTAGTAGAAGTTCAGTTAAACCTTCATGCCCCTCCATGCAAGATATGTACAATGCAGTCTGTCCCTTTTCATCCTGGTAATCCACACCCAAACCTGCAGGTATTGCATAACCTAAACATTAGAAACTCCTTACACAGACACGTCATAAAATACAATAATATATGCATCACATCACACCAGAAAACAAACAAGAGCTTTAATTGCTTGACTACTAATGTTTTTCATTCTTATATAAAATCCTATAAAAAAAACTTTAAAGAAAGCTTCTCCAGGAGAGTACGAATTTGACAACACTTAATTAATCTTGTCTTATGAGAATTATGACAGTAGCACTACAGATTAACTCGATAATTAGGGTAGGGGTGACCGGATATGATTTTTCCACCGGATACCGGATCCGGATAGTTGACCCAAATATTTGCCGGATCCGAATATCCTCACTTGCAACACGCTTAAGCTTCGTGTGAGTCTTCGCTCTACGTGGGGTTCGTGTTTAAGTATTACTTATTGTGACTTAGCACCTTGAGCGCGAAGGCAAATATCTTACATACGCTAGAGCAGTGGTCTCAAACTCAATTCGTCTGGTGGGCCACATAAGAATACTTACAATAGTTCACGGGCCGCAACATGAAAATATATGGTGCATATTTATATTTTACTATGCACAACGATTAAAACTCAAAAATACCATGATATGCAGTCCATTAATACCACATTCATTACTAACTAGAAACTAAGCTTTTATCCACTTTAAATTTAAATTCAGAACAGCGATTAGTTGCAGAGAATATGCAGCTATAATGCTCAAGTAATTTTTACGCTATGCTCTGCTGGCAGAGATTCCCAGTTCCCAACTACAATTGCATCAATATTTCGCTCTATTATCTGAGATGCGATTTATTTATCTTTATTAGAGAAAACAGCCTTTCACAAATAGGTCCTAGAAGTATTTCCGAACATAGCCAAATCTGTGCAGCTGCCAAATGCAGTTCTTGAATTTTCATGAGGACACAAAATCATACAAGTTTCGAAAAGTATTCCTTCGGCAAAGGCGTGTAAAGATTTGGCAATTATTTCACTGACGACATAGCTGGCCCTTATCGAATCTTCACTAGACTGTAGGCCAAAATATACAAGATAGGCACTGTAGCCTCTATACTTGTGAAGGTTAACAGTTCTAAACCGATATTCAGAGACTAAATAGACGAGTTTTTCCGGTAGAGGCCAGAAAAGCAGGTGGATGTCACGGGCCACAAAATATGAGTCCATGGGCCGCATGCGGCCCGCGGGCCGCGTGTTTGAGACCACTGATCTATATCATAAAACAATATAAAAGCCCAATTATCTATGCACAGTAATTAAATAGGCCCCTATGCTGTATACATGTACTTTAAACCTATAATTATTTGTTCTCTTATTTCGTCTTGCGTTTAGCACCAATAGTGACAGTGAACAATGAACATCAGAAGCGAAATGATTGACGATTATCTCAGTATGGTAGAACGAAAAGACCCTACAACAATTAAACAATAAATTACGTGGCATGAGGAGATGACGGCGTTTTATCCTATCTCCCCTGAAACGCTAATTCAAATGATTAGATCAAGAGTATCTTCTTTGTGAATGAATCGGTTGTGCTAATCTATACTCAAGAGACTGAAGAGATGAGCAGCATTGCCACCTACCGGTCAGTTGGACGACAACTGCAAAGAATAGCAGCAGAACTCCAGCGGATGACGAGGAAGAAGAGGAGGAGGAGGAAAAGGAGGAGGAGGAGGTCGTCCTCCTGTACCACATCATCTTAAGAGTGTAATCTGAACGGATCGCTGAAGATACCTCGTCTGCTGTTGCAGAATGAGGCCACCACCTGTTGCTATCTCGATCCATCGGGTGTATAACTCTTCTCGAAGACAACGACGACGCCTGCGTCTTTCTCGATGCCAATAGCAGCAGCAGCAGCAGCAGCAGCAACAACAACGCAAGCAGAGTTCAGATGGAGGATGAGATGATGCTTCTTCTTCTTCTCGATCTGTTCGTCTGTGGAGGAGCAGCGGGCGGAACGACGCTGTTGTTCAGTCGCTTGAGTCGCCGCTGCAGCAGAGTCTCTCTGTGTGTCTCTCTCTGTCAGCGATGACGACCAACTTCCTCTTCTTATACGAGACGACGATCGCCGCACTAACCCCATCTACTACTACCATTGGTCTACTAACAAGGCTGCTGCTCCGGCTGCTGAGGCTGCTGCTGCTCACTGCACCAGCCTCCGTCATCACTTACAACCATGCATAACACACACATATATAGGCCTAAATATAAAAAAATTATATATATAGCATGCTTATTCTATTCTATTCTATTCATAGATTTATAAAGCGCCTCTTTCAGTACAACCTAATCAGAGGCGCTCCCAGTATTTATAGTATATATAAAAGTTTTGTATATAATACTATATATACATTTATCAATAATTATATATAGGCCCTATATATTTATAATAATTATACGCACTGGCGCAAGTATGCCCGCTGATTCATTCAAAAAACAATGATGCTATATAATATTTATATAATATTGCATACATAGGCTACACAATTTATATAATTATATATGAAATTTCGAGAAAAGTCAGTAGTCTAGCGATAATAGGTCCATGCGTTCAAGAGCAGGGCCTACCTTCTCTTTCAAACCCAAAGACTAGGACGAATCGACTCTACAGACATCTTTCCTGCTCATAAAGCAACAATCTTGTTGTCCTCGGTCTTGAACTCGAGTGCACTCGAGTTCGTTTTTAAAAGTCTTGGTTTTGGTCTTGAGACAAAAGAGTCTTGGTCTTAAGGCCAAAGGTCTTGGGACCAAAAGTCTTGGTCTTGATATTTCAGGACCAAGACCAAGACTTTTTTTTAATATCCATGAAAACAGTGATAAATGATTATTGTCTTAGCTCACCTATTTATTATTCAGGCACCATACAATATTCTGTAGTTACTTGCATTTCTCTGCAGTTCTAATTTTTTTAGGTTTTTGATACTTGTTGACTGATTCTAGTTCTCGTTATTTTTTGCCCGGATGTTCAGTGAATATTAAAGTAATAAAATCTTATAATGAGAAACAATATTAAAAGGACACGATTTGTGCATCTTTGTGTAGGGCCTACCAGCAACTTCTGCACCGGTTTAGTGCATTTTCTTTTTTCTCTGGGATTTCTATGAGGTCTCACAGAATATTATGATAAAAAATGTTGAGTGATTTGGTGTTTATAGAAATTAATGGAACAGAAATAAGCTGCATTTCATATGACAGACTTTGAGAAATAGCCTAATTATTGCTGGCATCTGTTGTGTTTCTTTGCTTAATCGAAAAAATGATTGTTTTATTTTTCATTAAAATACCGGCCTAAAAAAATTGTATAATGTGTAGGCCTACGTACGAGTGATTTCAAAGTCTTGAATGGTCTTTAGACTACAAGTCTTGGTCTTGAGGTTCAAAGTCTTGGTCTTGGTCTTGAGACTAAAAGTCTTGGTCTTGAGATTATAAGTCTTGGTCTTGAGACTAAAAGTCT
>JAQFXW010003895.1:0-11510 GCA_034693945.1 Dendrobaena attemsi
TATGTGTGTAGGTGTGTATGTATGTATGTATGTATATATGTATGTATGTATGTATGTATGTATGTATGTTTGTATTTCTATACCGCCTCTTACAGTCTCCCCTACTATTCAGAGGCGGTCCCGACTACAGCCCGAAGGTGTGTCGGAGTTTTACACGCCGAAGCGTGTGTACAAGTACGTTTTGGTGTGTGTAGGTGTGTGATTGTGTGTATGTGTAGGTATGTATAGGTATGTGTATGCGTGTGTAAGTGTGTGGGTATGTGTGTGTGGGTAGGTGTGTGTGTGTGCGTTGGTAGGTGTGGAAGTATGGGCGTAGATGTGTGTATATATGTGTATAATTATACTCATAATTTAGATGATATATATTATGCGTATGTGAGGGTTTGGTGTGTGTGGTGTATGTGCGGTGCGTGTGGTGTATTTGTGCGGTGCGTATGTGTGTGTGTATGTGAGTGTGTTCTTCGTCGTATAAGTGACGTCGGCGCTGATGGCGACATCTGTCGTCGTCGTCGTCGGGCCAATGGAAAACGTATCGTTCTCAAGTAAACTGATTATCGCATCCGGTGTGGTAAGGATATTTGGACGATTTGAGTCCATAGGCTATCTATCGGTAGGTGTAGCGACTGCGATTCGCCAGGTGTTTGAAGATCGGTTAATGTAAATGTACTGTAATGTAATATACATCCTCGAAAATTTATCAGCGCCCACAAAGCCACGTCAGAGGGACCAGCTTATTCATCGGCTATTATTAATAAGCAGGCACTTCTATCCTTATGCCAAGCGGGCGCACTTGCGCTCGGTGGAAAGTAGGGGTTCAATTTTTTAGAGTTCATATCACATTTTGCCTGAAATAAGGGGGAAAGCACAAATAGGGGAAAAGATAAAATTTTGCCTGAAGTAGGGGGAAAAGTTTATGTGCCCTGTTACTAAGAGATAGAAGCCTCTGTTACTAATTGATTATGAAGTTAGATGTAGTGTTAGCCGCTACTTGTAGGCTCAATGTTTTCACTTTGGGTAGGTCTAGCCTTGTTTAGCGGAAACATCAGTAAGCTCACACAAGAAACGAGTTAACTCAAAACTCAACTCATGCACCTCAGAATCAGTTCAATCTCAAACGCAACTCATTCTCTGTGAAATTAGTTAAATCAAACTCACTCGTTAAAAATGAGTTAACTCATGAACTCACACATGTTTCATACTAGCACTTTTTCCATCAAGAATACGCGGTACTTTAGCCACGTCTTTCCTAACTGACTACAATTTACAAAATATACTGTTTGGCTGCCAGTGACTAAACACCATTAAATTATAAGAGGTCGTTGACTACACCGAACACAATGGTATGAAAAGCCGACAATATCAAAACTTCGTCGACTCCTGCGACCGTAGTCGTGAACCATGTCGCCAAATCGGCTTGTTTCAGCATAATATAATGTGCCGAATAGTGAGTTGAGTTTAAAAATGAGTTTTAAACTCAAACTCGCAGAAATTATGAGTTAACTCAAACTCATAACTCACACTCTCTGAAGTGAATTAACTCAAACTCATAACTCACAGCAAGTTAGCTAACTCGTGAGTTTAAACTTATATGAATAAAGTCATTCCCAACACTGAGATCAATAATTGCGGGGCCTTGGTGGTATAGTGGAATGTTTGGCGACTTGTGACCGGAGATTCGCTAGTTCTAGTCTACCTACAATCACTTCGTAAATAACTTGAGCAAGTCCTTCATTAGTAACGGAAGGGGTTCAGGAATCAGGACAATGAATAAAACTGGTACAAAGAATAAATTAAATCTGATACCCCAATGCATCTGAACTCAAATAATTAAAATCTCTCTCTATCGCTCTCTCTTATCTCTGTCTCTCTCTCTCTGTCTCTCTCTCTGTATCTGTCTCTTACGCTCTCTCTCTCTTATCTCTGTCTCTGTCCCTTTTTCTGTCTCTGTTTCTCAGCCTCTGTCTCTGCCTCTGTCTCTGCCACTCTCTCTCGCTGTATCTCTCTCTTCTGTCTTCCTCTGTCTCTGTCTCTGTCTCTGTCTCTCTCTTCACCTCTCTCTGTCTGCCTGTCCCTGTCTCTCTGACTTTCGGTCTGTCTGTTTGTGTCTGTGTGTCTGTCTGTCTGTCTCTCACCCTCTCTCTAGCTGCATACAAATGATTTGCTAGTTACCTGAAGACACTTATTCCGGTGCAAGGACCAAATGTTTGTGATACTTCTCCAGTGATGGAAAACGAATAGTCTGTCACTTCTACTTCTGTGCCAATGCAAATGGAGCACAGGACGTTCGAAGTTCTTGTTTGACCTTGAGTCAATTGGATCCGACTGAAGTTTCCAAGTCCACCGATCAAAGGATTGCACTGTCAAATGTCAATGATTATTTTATGTGAACAATAATTCGATAACATTGCTAATGTACGAACTGTCACACCCGTCTATTAAAAGTTTATGACGTATGTACGGATCGCCAAATTCTAGACCGAGCTCGATCTGCGGTATTTTCCGTAGACAAACAGACTGCAGGGCAGTGTAGGAACAGTAGGCGCCACTTATTAAGATTGCTTTGCCAACGATAAAGAGCCAGCATATTGTCTATTCTCCGTCCTGTGTATGATTGAATGTATGCCTGTGTGCGTATATTGATGAATGGATGATCCTGAAGATTTCTTCCATCGGATGCGTTGTTCTCCAGTGGGCATTCATCTCAGCCGGTGTAGGGCTTACCTATCGAACATTTATTAGTCACGCCTCCAGTCCGGTTGTTTAGGAAGACTAACCCACCCCCAACGGGAGCACAGACTTCAGTGTCTAGTAAAATTAGCTCACATACATGTAGGCATATTTATATATAATTATTTATTCTTTCAAAACCAATCTTTGCACCCACAGCGCAATATTTGTGGGACATAGTGTTGTCGTGGGACAAAATAGAAATTTCGTTCCGGAGCGTCGCTCGATCGATTTAGACCCGAGCCACTGCTTAGGGACCTTGCGCTTCGGCGTGTTAATTCTGAGTGCTAACTTCAGGGCTGTAGTCAGGACCGCCTCTGAGTAATTGCAAACTTTAGCAGGCAGTATATAAACACAGGAATATTTAAGTCTAACAATCGATTTCTAAAGTTCACATAATTTACTGGTTGAAGAATTGTATGAAAAATCTTTACACATTTTATTACCATGGGAATTGTAACCTTTCAACACTAAATTTGAAGCTTTTTATATATTATCTGGGTCAGTGTCTGTGTCTGTTAAATGGAGCTGAAACATGCTGCAAATGGCAAATTAGTAGTTAACTTTGTATTAAAGATTCGCATGAATTCAACAGGACATAGCAAAGATTTAGGGATTAAGATATTAACTCCATATTATTTATTATAGGATCAAAATTTTGCAACGCAACAGATGAGAGATCATCATGCGTCTCATAAAACCGTAACTTACGAAGCACACTGCAGATGGACTATGCTTGCAGGGCGGACGAGACCATTGGAGAATGGTATTGGACGTGTCTGGTCGCCAGCAAGAATGTCCACTTATAGCCGTAGCCACCTGTTGACAGTTAGAGTTGCTAGCTACTGCTGTAGCGTCTGCAACACGTCCCAGCGTCTGCGTTAAGACGACGAAGCACAGAACGTGAACGGCTGACATCTTGTTCTTTGAAGCACACAAGAAGACAGACGACTGCTGCTCTCAAGTTTCGGCCTTATTTATATAGCTCCTTGCTACCGAAAAAACATCTGCAGTGGCTTGAAATAAACGAGAAAGATAACTGTAGGATGCGAAGAAGCGTCTTTTCTTACAAATTGTAAGGGGCCGTCTCTTTTTGTTGTCTGCGAGCAACATGCACCTGCTGTTTGAACAGAGAGTCTGTCTATTGTATGGATATAGGAAGAAAACTGCCCTTTGTTGTTTAACTGTGGCTTACTTGGTATATGAGCCAAACTCCACGTCCGTCAGATGTCAATCAATGCGATCTGTTAAACTAGGTGGGACAATTACCTCTTCTGGGTTATCTTTTGTTGCCCATAGCGTAATTGATGTAACACTTGTTCACTGTTGTTGGCTTCAATAAAGAGAGTTGATTGATTGATTGATTTGAAAGAACTGCGAGAAGAAAAGACCCCGTAGACTGTTTCAGCTCGTCCAGACGAGATAATCGGAAACGAGATGACATCTGGAAATTGTAGAACTTGTAAGAAACAGGTAAAGAAAGACATTATATCGACCGGTCGTATGTCGTCAATAAATTCGATCTTCTTTGCTATTACATGTATGTAGTCTATTAACCAACCGATAAATTATTTTGGTTATTAGATACTAAGAAATGTTCTACTTTTAACTTTCCGAGCATGCTTGTAATTTTTGTTATGGGCACAAATTAATGAACCGACGTCAATAAAACAAATGTCATAATTGTGTACAAATCTGCACAGAAAAGAATACGTTAAAACTTAAAAGTAAGAACATGCATCGATTGTTCAAGTGGGGCATACATCTAGAGATGGGCCTCCTATGTTGTTTATTCGCAGTATATATACATGTAGTCTTCTGAACACAGCGTGTCAGAGATGACACTCTTAAGTGCAAACCATATAGTTGGACGTCAAATGCTTAATCGACATTTGCGCCCGGACATTTTCGCAACAACATAAATTTTGCGCCATGCATTCACCTGCACCGGCTTTACACTAAATATTGATCAGAATGTCTTAGGCAACATCGAAAGCCAAACAATCTGCAATCAGATACAAAGAACTGTACAGATACGGGCTAATAAGAATTTATGTTCATGTATTGAAGTCTCGATGCATACATGTACCGTAGATATAGGCATAGAGGAGAACGAAGCAAGAGTAAGACTGTCATTCTTACTCTAAGCCTCAGCTGAATATAACAGCTTATTTACGGCAACAATAAATAATTTCAACATAATCGTTAACAACGTACCATCTTAGTGCATAATTCAATAGTACATTATGTCTATAATCCCGAGTTCTTCTTGTGTTGCAATGAACCAATTCAGTGCATATTTTAAAAGACTTTGACTACTGGAGCAATGACTGTCACAACTAGGGGTTCTGAGGAGCGTTGCAAGCTCCCGCGGTGGGGTCTGGGACGAGCCCCCCAGCCGAAAGCGCATTTTTGCTACCAAACAGACCCCATTCTAGCTATTTCATTTAACAACATTTTGTTTCTCGTTATTATGTAATGCAAGTTACGCCTGGGGTCGTCCATTAATTATGTCAAGGCATTTTAATCAGTCTGTGGCTCACTCCATCTCCTTGTCAACAGTGGTCAAATAATCAAGGGCCCTAATAAAATTATGTCCATTGTCCAAGATTCTTCCCACCTAAGAAGGATTAGGCATAGTATTTCCGCAGCTCTATATGAAATGATAAATAACTTCATATTTGTAGAAAACATGCACTTGAACATGCACGATGCAATTTAATCAAAAAAATTACAAGTCAAAGTTTTCAAATTTGTAGGCCTACCCTTGGAATTTAGAATTTACTTTCAAGTTTTAAGCTTAACATGTTTATAGGTATGTGTTTTTTAAATCTTACATCAGCAACAGTGGTAGGCCTATATTCATTTTTCAACTATTGTATATATTTATTATTTAGGCTACTTTGAAACAAACCACGTTACTGTCATCGACATAACCACAGGCGTGTTACGATATTGATAATTCATGAACCACGGAACAGAGGCAGAGGCAGAGAGGAAAGAGAGACAGACAGAGACAGACAGATACAGACAAAGACAGATACATGTAGAGACAGACAGAGACATAGGACCAAACACAAACAGAGGAAATGAGAAACAGAGAGAGAGACAATTAAAGAAAGACAGAGGACAGGGATAGAGGAAAGAAAGGTGATTGTCAATCGGAGGAAGGATGTGTAGATAGTTAGGTAAGTAAGTCAATCTTTTGTAATCAACGATAGGCCCGAAAAAGCATGGTAATGTGCCCGAAGCTCAGATTTCGCCGGCGAGTCTTCCTAATAATTTTTATTTTCTTTTGCTATAGAAAATAACATTCATTCATTCATTTCGATAGGTATGTAAGTCAATCTTACATGTAAGTTACGACTACCTCTTTACCTATATACACTGTGTCCCGATGAAAAGTAGCCCCCTAAACATTTCTCAATAACTTCTTGAAAACTAAACCATTAGCTATAAAACCATATATTCAGTATCCTACATCCGTTTCCAATAAGCCTTCCAAATATGACTTAAATTGGCGCAGCACAACCAAAGATATTGACTATTAAAAATATCGGGTGAAATTGAGAGTTTCCAACACAGGCACTTACTTACTCAGACGCTGTCGACGTCATTGGTTTTGGTATAAACAGCAAAGAGACGCGGTGTTTACAAAAGAAGATAAAATTTTAATTATTGCGGATAGAAAATTAAGGGTTATGGTGCTAAAAGGTTTGTGAATGAATTTTCGATCAGAAACTGGTGTCTTTCGTCTTTGAAAAAGCTGAGGAAGAAGATTGATCCGCTTATGCGACGCATCGGCGACTGGAACACGCAAGACGCAGGTTCCTAGTAAACGTAAGCCTATCCTTAAGTTAAAACCCGTTCACACTTCTCGAAGTCATTATTATGATCAAAATTGCACTAATTTGATCTTCATTGTCAGATTGTGAGGGAGATGGGGATTTGAAGACCGTGGTATAAGCCTAGACGAAATCATTGCCATGTTGGAAACTTTCCATTTTTAATTCTTATTTTCAAATGTTCATAACTTTGATAAACTCAACAACATTTCTAAACGGCTATTGAATATCATGTTAATATGGCAACTGATGATGTTTGTAAAATATCAGGCAAATTGTAAACCTTTTGACCGAGTTATGATACTTTTACTACGGGGCTACTTTTTATCTGGACACAGTGTATTTAGCACAATTATTATTTATCATTATATTATTTATCATTATTTTGCCGGGGTTAATGCTTGACTATATTGAACGACTGTAGGCCTCGCACTGGGCTAGACTTCACAAGACTAGGCCTATAAAGTGACGAAGATATGTTTTCCAGTTGAACAGAATTCCAGCTGGACAAACGACAAGCATGTAAGAAGAGACGACGAACACTGAACTACGTTCTAATTAAATATTTCCAAAATAATTTTGCGCAATTTGACTTGTAAGTTGTTTCAATTGTTCATCGAACAAACACTCATAGTTTAACTCAATTTAAACAGGTTTACCCATTGGATCAACAAGTGCTAGTTTCAAAATGTCAATCCAAGAGAGTTAAATATCCGCTAAGCGTACAGTGTATACGGCCTGGGATACCCTCTGACACAAATAATCATCAAGCAACCAGTAGCAAATGGAGTAAGCTCTGGTAAGAATTCTCAGTACATCGTCGGTGTGTTGTCTACTTGTTTTCATATAGGGGGGGAGGGTCTAGCTCTTTACACATTCATTGTAAATAGCATTGGCATGTTAACGCTTCCACACGTACAGCATGCCCTGGTAGACCTACGATAGCATGCAGTAGAATGCACATGTCTGTTCCAAAATATTTCTGTGAACTAGAAGATTATTAACAGTAGACCCAATAATATTGGTTCAAGTCAGTGTAGCCTACGCAGTATATCCTGTACTACATGCAAGCTTAATTTGTAGTCTCTGTTCTTATGCTTATCAGAGATAAACATTTAGTGCTTGACAGAAGCCCCACTGTTGTCAATCACTGGACAAGCGCAATCGATAATCACTTTAAACGAAAGTGTTCAAACGCATTCCGCTTAAGCCAGTCATAGCAGCGATATCATTGCAAATAATTATGTGAAAATTGTTAGGTAGGGCCTGCTATTTGGATGCCACAAGATAGCTCTCAATACGCTCTCACGCGAATGCAACCAACGAACGAGAAATTAATGAAAACAGTGAGTTTTGCTGAACACGTCATGTTTCTTCACACAGCAAAGACCTAACAAACAAATATATCTTTAAAGATACTATTTTAAATGAAAAGTTAAATGCTCTGTCATTTTGTGGACGAAAAACAATATTTCAGTGTTCAATACAATATAGTAAAGCTGTTTACAAGAGCGGGTGGTCAGACTGTTCCCTCTCCAGCTGACCTCTCACTGACCGTACATGTAGGCTATACTCCGAGCCGAGTCTATTATTCTCTAATCAAATTTCTGTCCAGGTGATTAACCACCGACCTCTTCTTGCCTGTTAGTTCAACACCTCAACTCACTGTAGCTCAAGTCCGTCATCAGATGTAAGAGAAATGTCAGTTTCTGAATAAGGAAATTCAGAAAATTTGTGCTGGGTCCCATAGGAATTATGACATACATCAACGTATAGCCGAGAATGATCACATTTGCAACAACCGTAGCGAATTGTATTTCGGCGTGAGTTAGTTAATTTCATTAACTGTATTTCGGCGTGAGTTAGTTAACTTCATACATTTTCTGTTTTTAAAACGAGTTTAAAGGTAGGTAACGGCAGCATTAAAATTCCAGGTTTAATTTTAACTGTTGTCTTTGGCTAAACGACTATACGGCTATTGGTTGTAACTGAGGTTTCAGGCAAAGTGTACAATAGCGAGCACACTTTTTCAGTCAATGTGTCAAATGGCTGATATTCTTAGTCATTGTATGGAATGCCTGACCGAATCAGTCATTGTGTGAACTCGCTAAAAGTGTTAGTCATTGTATACAATGACTAGTTGTACACATTGCCTGTAACATATACACTGACTTTAATGGTAATTTAGTAATATCTGAATTTTGACGCAAATTAGAATAAAATGTATGAATTTATTTGAAAATGTTAACAATTTTAAACACTTTCGTTTTCTGCATTGCTTTTGGTATAGTTCACGGATGCCTATCATGCCTAGAAGGCAGGTGTTTCTGGTTAGACAATTACTTTGTGATACCGTTGATGGGCATTAATACGCGATCATGATACCGCAGTTTTCTATAGCCGACTTTGAAGCTTGCCACAGGTGACAGCATATTATGGGCATACATTTGTTGCCTTAATGTGGGCAGGTGCCATATTAAGGCAATAGAAATATGTCAATGTAAAAGGCTGTAAGGATGGGTAGGTGCCCATACTAGGTCTACTACGAATTATTATAAGTAAGTATAACTGTTTTTAAAGTGAGGCTTTTTGGCGTGTTATACTGACCTACATGTATAGCCACAGCAAGCAAGCAATCCAACTATCCTAAAGCAAGAGCAGAGTCAACTTTAATGCTATTAGATGGTCATTGACCACACGTGACATCGCCAATTTAGATATTATTGAGCTTTCATGTTCAAATAGCATCAAATGCATGCGTAGATTGCCACAGCTTGATGCTTCTGTAGGCCCCGCTTAAAAGCATCTGCTACGGCTCAGGCAACATCCTCACATGCAGTAACAAAGCATGACATCGAAGCCATCTTTGCACATTATTTTTGTCCATAACCATTAGACCAAATTGTTTCTGTGATGAGTGTATACCTCTAAGAAACAAAATTCTGACATGCAGAAAAATGCGTAATTTTAGATGATCAGAATACAGTAGGCCTACATGTATATACATGCAAGGCTAAATGCATAAATAGGTTATGCTCGAAGACAAACATTTGAACCTACTGTGGTCAAGGGTGCTCATCATTAGGACACCCGTGTTTATTATGGGCAACTTGTAATTTGCATATTTTCGATATGAATTTTGTCATCCTATTGCTATTTCAACAATTTTCTAGTGACAAAAGTGTTGGCAAATAGTATGACAAACTTAGGGGGCCCTGCCCAGCGGGATTCATCATCCCTTTAGGTCCCTCCTTTTGTATCCCTATTTACTACACTTGTATTTCACAATCTTGTTATTTTTGTTCATGGATGGATCAATAAAAGCTCATGTTATGTTATGTTATGTAAACGTTTATTTAGGTAGTCTTTATTTGATTATGAACTACAGAATAAAGTCCTTAAGGTGCCCATAATTGGATACTTTCCCTATCCGAGTGAGTGAATGCAGTATATATATAGCCTTTAATTCCTCTTCTCAGCGACCAACAGGCTTTCCACAATCCTCACGCTGCTCTACGCGACACTTCCTCTGGAAACTTCAAATCCGTGAGACTATCTGCCCTCCAAGTGTTTCGTCTTCAACGAAACCTGCCATAGCATCTGTTCTTCATCGCTCTTTGGTCTCTCTGGCTTACACACTTGTACCTCCAAAGACATGAACCTCTGGACCTTACAGCTTTGATTGCAATCACTATAATATTATAGATCAGCCAATACATGGACATTAATTTTAAAGCTAGTGCCCAATGGTGCACGATCGCCCACCATTGGGTGACCGGCTAAACAGGACCTATATTGAGAAGCAGTGAATTAAATACATAGGTCTATAGCCTATTATTGCGGAACAATGGATCAGCCTAAATACAAATATTGAGGAACAATGGAATTTCTGGAACCAAGAAAATAACCAAGACAATAACTTTGCTGAACGCATCCTATTTCATCTGAAAGCAAGACCGACAAACGATTTCTTTACATTTTAAAGAAGTCAATATAATTATGATTCATTTGCCAGTTTGACAACGAGTCGGAATTAGGCTCCGATACAATTTCGCTCACGTTTTCCATTTCTGAAAAGAGAGAGACAGCGCTCCAACCTGTGTAAAACACGCGACAAATAAGACAACAATTTAATTTAAATCATCACAAGTAATTCCTCTCAATGCAAACAGTCTCCGTTATAGAGTGGTCCGATTCTTTCTATAAGCAGTAGGCGTCTAGGCCCACGTGATTTCAAGCATTTAGGCCTAGATCAGAACGTGTGGCAGTACTCAAAAGTTAATCGTTATTATGATTGATTTTATTCAAAAAGAAAGAACAATGCGATAAGTTAGTTCAAGTGCAGGTATAGACTTAATGCAGCGTCTCATTTTCTTATCCTCTGCAATAGTTGACATAAAAATCAAATCAAATTTATTCAGCAACCAAGCAAAAAAGTCACATACAGGTTGTTGACAAAACAAGTTTAAGGTCATCCAGGATTCCAGGAGACCCAAAAGGGGCTGAAGGCCCGCAAGCCAGGGCCACCTGGAAGATACTAGGCGGAGCAAATAAGTTAAACCAACTAGCTAATGAAATTATAGTTAAATGATGACTAGCAAATATTAATTCTTCAATTATGAATAGGAATAGACAAACAATAATTATCTAGTAGGCCTACTGCAAAGGAACAAAAAAGGTTTCATGAAAACAATTGTTTTCAGTCGATATCGTTGGGCAGCCACACCTTCAAGAAATCAGCCGATAATCATTTGATAGCATTATGTAGGTCCTCCCTTTCGCTACCGGTACTTGAGAACCTATCGAATTGTGTAGGCCTACCGTTAAAGAACCGATTGAGCCAATTACACATCTGCGTTGTTATAAATGTCTGCCTAACTCTTGAAACCATTCTAAAGTATCATTTAAGATGTCCAACATTAGTTGCGTCAAAGGAAA
>JAQFXW010003896.1:0-11510 GCA_034693945.1 Dendrobaena attemsi
CTTCCTATGAGAACGAAAAAGAATGTAACTAGTTTTATTTAGATTTAAAGATAATTTATTACTTATGAACCAGTTTGAAATTTTTTGCATTTCCTGGTTTGCTATTTGAAATAAACTGTCATAATTGTTATGAGAAAAGAGTGAGTATATAACGTTCTACAAGAGAGTTCAAAGATATTTTATTCTTAAACATTGCATGCATGTACGTGTTAATGTCATGCTGTTTTTAATGTTCCGTTGCTCGCAATGTTCGAACTGGCTTCTCAGATGTTCTTGTAGAACTACATATAGGGCCTACGGGTTGATGTGAGGATGTTATGTCCTTATTCCAGATGCAGCTGTCCACTAACCACAACGGTTACAACTACGACGCCTGCACCGACGACACCTACTCATACGACGGCTAACCCCGTAACCACGACCACGTACAGCTTCTTTGGCTAGTGAGTTGCAGTTGCAGACGCATAATTTGAGTCAATTCAATGTTTTAAAGCGGTAAATCAAGCTGCGTTGAAGTGCATTGGCAGTAGACGCAGTAATTGTGGAGACAGTAGACCTACTTTGTTGAGTATGGATCGGATGCGGTTAGGTTACGAATATGCACGAATACATGTAGGTTACTCACCAAACACTCAAATCTCGATTCCTCTTATCCCCGCTGCTGAGATTACGATTACGATTAAGTAGATTTACGCTAAGTCCAGCCTCTCCATAATTATGTATGTTGACTAGGAGTAACTGTTCACGACAATATCCTCAATATATGAGAAGAAAACAATTTTTAGCCATGAACTAGATAGGCTTATATTATTACGCTGGGACGCTCGTGGAGTTCCCAATAGGCAATTGACGTGGTTATATTATTATTATGATTGCAAATACGAAAAATAATTATTAGTAGACCGTCGTTATCATACATATTGTACATGTATTAACAACGTTGGTCATACCATTTACACACATTGTAACTCTTTTGTCGCGACTAACACAAGAAGCTCAATAATAATTATTTATGTTCATTGTTCGACAGTCAGAAGTTATCATATTGACGCTATAGAAGTCTTATAAAAACGATATACAATAGACAAATTGAACGAAATGTGGGCCTACCATTGCTTTTCCCAGAAATGTAAGCGTAACTATTCCAATATTACGGTTACCATTTCGGTGTCACGACAACTCGTCTGCTCTTCCAATTGAAGTTATATTTTCATCTTTAATCCCTCTTCGAGTTTAAGTTAGATTTTCATCCTATTTGCAGCTTCCAGTTGTAGTTGTTTTATCAATCTTCATCCCACTTCGAGTTTTATTTACATTTTAATCTTATCTCTTCATAGACATAATAATGGTTTTATTGTCATCCCACTTCCAGTTTACGTAAGATTTTCACCGTGCATGCAGCTTCTTGTGGTAGCTATGTTTCTTATCGTTCATCCCACTTCGAGTTTAATTTATGGATCAAATTTCAGATTGTTTTTTTTCGTATTCGTACTCTTGTTTATTCGTGAAATTAATTACTGTTGTATCTGTTTTTAACAGAAATAAAAGACCTTTTCTGAACATTGCGAAACTGAAGTTCGTCTCATCAACTGCTCGAACTACACAAAGTTCTTAGTGTGACGGTTCACTGTTCAGTCTGAAAGAACTTGAATAAAAAACACTTTTAATTTTGTTACGTCAGTTAACCCTTTGAACCCGAGACCTTGAAATTCGTACCGAAAACATACCGCTATGGCGGGATATCGGGTTCAAAGGATTAAAGTGAAAGCAACAGAATTTATGCAGCATGCATAGGTTTTGTTCTTTGTTATTATCGGTCTTTGACACTGCAATGAGACTGGAACTTTTCTTATTCTGGAGATAGGACGTCTAGAGAAGAGAGAATCTATATGAAAAGGAAACAGATGTGCTTGGTGACAATGTGTCATCAGACTAGATAAATTACCACTTTTATAGGACCAAACCTACTAAATTCATAAAAGCTGTCAATTCAATTGTACAAATGCACAAACTATAGGCCTAATAGCTATATTCAGTAGTGCAACCAGTGATTCCGTTAACACCTGAATTCTGACGTCCTGGACGCACCAGGACGCAAAATTTTGAGTCTGAGTCAGCCCATATATTTGTGGAATCCCATAAGATTTTAGGGCAATAGACCTATACGGTAGCATAGGGCCATAGGCGATCTGTAAAGATTCTGAATTCCTTATATAGCCAATGCAAGACTGCAAGTGACCAAAGGCGGCGTTTGTGTGAAGAGTGGACCCAGGTTTGGGTATGTAGCTACATGTAAAGGAGGACGAGGACATGAGCGCGACAATGACATCTTTTAATGCAATATCATGTGACACACGTACAATTGGCGTCGCTTGGACGCCGCGGTATTTAATTTTGGAGTCCATGGACTCATCGTTAATTTATTTTGGAGTCCATTCGCAGTTGAAGGGCGTCCATGAACGCCACATCTTCATTTTTCGGAGTCCAGCCTCAAAATTTTGGAATCCGGGACGCCCGGACCCACACTAACGGAATCGCTGAGTGCAACCCTTCTCACATGCAGACTATAATTCCTTTTATCCAATCAGAACCACAGCCTCCACTGTCGTAAGTTCAAAGGCTTGACTTTTAGGGCAGTCGTAGCTATGCCCTTACAGGGTCATACCATCTCGAATTTTCGGTTGTCATAGGCACAGCGATGCTGCTGTACATGTACGTCTAGGTCCTGTTTTCGCATTACTTTATTCCGCTTGACTTAAAAACAAACGGAAACTACACGTTTCTACAGCGCTACTGCTAACTAGCACAACTAGGCACACGTTTTATTGACAAGTAGGCCTACTGTGACGTAGGCCTATTAAGAACGAGATTGAGAAATTGCCGGTCATATAATTTAATGGTATGGCCTGTCAGAAAGGCTTCTTTCCCCCTCAATCTGCAGTAAGATGGTGTTCCATATTGAATAGGGGAAGAATGGAGAAAGAAAGGGTGGGAATAAAAAGGAAACTTATTAAACGCTCTGCGTCGCTCTCTTCAGGCACACACTTAAACACACCTTCTCGTTCGTCTGTGTACTGCCTCTCACCTTCTATCTATCTCAATACCTCTACAGTACCTCTTTCTCTGTCTCTGTTTCTGTGTCTCAGCCAGTATTCTATTGTTGTATTCTGTCTCTCTACTCTCTTTGTTACTTTCCATCTCACTATCTGCCTCCCTCCACAAGGTCTACGACCCTTCCTTGGGTGCTGGAAGCAATCTTTCTCAACTGGCCGCATGCGCCATTATATTATTCACTCATTCAGTATATGCACATTCCTACCTGAGTATTATCACATAATCCAGACGATAATTACATATGCTAACAATTAGGCTACGGTTAAAAGAAGCTGTGTGCTTCTTCTCTTGTTCAGGCTGTAACTGTTGTCAATGTTTTACCCAGCGATTCCGTCCTAAAGGAGTAGTCCTAAGGAGACACCTGACACTAGCCCGCTGGGGGGGGGAAGCGTCGTAAGCTCCCTCAGGCCCACTATCCATTAGGGGCTATACATGTAGATTGTGCAATGTTAACAAGTCCTTTTTAAAACCCTAGAGTCAAGATGAGTTTATTCTGCAGTGATAAAATGTTCTGCCAAACAGCAAAAGCAAGTAACTATATAAATACTGTACAGTGTGCCTCAGTAAGAAAATGAACAAATTAGCAAATCTAAACAACCAAACCATAACCAGAAACCCTTAGAAGTGGAAATGTAACGTCGCAGCATACGTTTAAAAACGGGTATGGGTACTTGGCGAATGTCCCTCTATACTCTATAGCGTTGAGTCTATAAATGTATTAGAGAATTCACGTATATTAGTGTACGTAATGTAAAACGACGATTTATATAGCACCGTTTTTAGTGAGCTACTTCTAGGGTGTTTTATACATCGGCAGTTATGTAACTATTAGCATGGTCGAATACGGATGCAAACTACATGTATACCCTAAAGCGAATTCTCATATTTTGCACATAAATAGACCAATTATATAATGCGAATTTCATCTGTCTTTTTACTCAATTAATAAGGGAGCAGTGTATAGTGTGCTGCACGCCTTTGTAAAATGTTAATATAACTCAGGGTAGTTTTGTAACTGACTACCAAAATCATATTACAGTAATTCAGATAAAGATAACTTATCGATAAATAGAGGCTCAATCTTAAGGTAACAGTGTGGCCTACGTTTCATGATACCAATAGTTTGAGCTACTTTCTCTGAGACTTCTTTTACATGCGCCTTCCAAGATAAGTGCTCATCCAACAGTACATGACATGTACTTATATGTTACATTGTAGGCCTACTCCGAGTTACATGTATTTAGTACGAGTAATTTGAACAAGTGGAAAATTTTTAGCAAATAAGTTAATCGGAGCTTCCACAGGAATGCGTTTCGTATGAAATCTGAATAATATGAAATTAGTTTTATTTAAATTTAGAGTGAGTTTATCAGCAGCAAACCAATCAAATATTCTTGAAAGATCAGCATTAGCTAATTGAATGATTGCGTTCAGGGAGCTGCTAGAATAAAAAAAATATCAGTGTCATCAGCAAGAAGTATGAAAAAGGTTATGGAAAAGGCATTAGGTAAATCTTTGATGAATATAAGGAATATATAAGTTTCAAGATTAGATACCTCTAGAATAACATATTCTATCATAACCATTTTTGAATAAGAGCCATTACAGTAAAACAGACTGTTTTCTGCTCTCCAAAACCAGTCAAGTTGTAGGCTCTGTCTCTAATTCCATAATCATGCTCTTTTATCAGGATATTATGACTTACTGTATCAAATGCTTTAGCCAGGTCTAAGAAAATGCATACAGAGTACTCATTGTTATCAATAGCATTTGAGATTTTACCCTGCATGCAAGGCATTGACATCTATAGGTTGAGCGACCTGACTGAAATGGGTCGATAATTAGTCCCTTAATCTCAGCAGCCACCTTTGTAAGCAGACTACTGTAGTTATTTTAATATCTTGAGAAACTATACCTTATACGGAAAGAATCGAGCTACAGGGTGGGCCAAAAAAGATACCCATACGGTTTTGGCTAATAATTTTGTCGAAAATAGGAATGTTTACATAAAATTATACAGACTGAAAGGCAGTTCATATTTACGTGAAACTTTTAAATTTCACCAACATATTTCAAACAGAACAAAGGTTATTCAACATTAGTTACGAACTTACGTTTCCCACTCTTTTTTGATGTCTCAAAAACTGCTTTTGATGGTTCAAATATCGCCTAACAGCTCTTTGCTAATATTTCGGCCAAAAGTTGAAATAATTTAATGAAATTTTACAAGTTTAAAGGTAATTCATAGTTACATGTAACAACTAAGTTTATCAAAATATTTCGAAGTAACAAAAGGTTACAGTACTTTGAGCGAGAACACCTCCTGAATTCTGATGAACCAAACAAGTGTAATGCAACAAAAGTTACTCAAAAAGGTGTTGTAACTTTTGTTGCGTTTGAAATAGTTTTGTAAAATTTACTCTTCATATGTAAATATGAATTGGCTTTAAGCCTGTAACAAATCATTAAAATATTTCAACTTTTGACGGAAATATTACCAAAGAACTTTTTAACTTTTTAAGACATTATCCAACTTCCAATTGAAGTTATATTTTCATTTTTAATCCCTCTTTGAGTTTAAGTTAGATTGTCATAATATTTCCAGCTTACAGTTGCTTTATCAACTTTCATCCCACTTCGAGTTCTATTTACATTTTAAGAGTATTTCTTCATAGACATAATTATGATGTTATTGTAATTTGTCATCCCACTTCCAATTCACGATAGATTTTCATCAGACATCCAGCTTCCTGCGGTACATGTAGTTATGTTTCTTATCGGTCATCCAACTTCGAGTTTAAATTAGATTTTCATCGCATATCTACGTACGCAGTGTACTATATGGTGTAGCACACGAGATATGGTTAGATGAATTGTCTGTAGACGAAGTGTCGTAGACGAAATGTCAGTAGACGAGTTGTCGCAGTAGACAGTAACTAGAAAGAACAGTTATAAAATTATTTGGCAGATTTTCATAGTTCCCTAATTGTAGTGATTAGGCAGGATAGCAACTGCGCAAATACTTTTATATAAAGGCCAACCATAGGTTGAGGCCAGAATTTATGGCCTTGGCTCCGTTTTGAGAGACTACCTACATTACAATCAGTGAAAAATGAACGTTGTCGACACACTTTAAAATTGTTTACTGTTGTAATTAAATTTATAATTAAATTTCTCGTAAAAATATAGACAGGCAATTCTTCTTTTGCATAAATTATCTTATCATATATGTAACTTACTGTCTAATTGTGTAAATCAAATTAAATATATTTCGGAAACCAAATTATCCACCAAAATCTACTCACAAGATAGCTACAACAAACTTTCCAGTCTTTGTAGAAAGGCCCTTTAAAGTCCGTCACTCCATCATTGAATGTTTTCCACTCTACAGTACGGTTGTTGACGCTATAGGGCCCAATAAAAGTCTACTGCGTACCGTCCATTCGACTCCTTCGCCAACGTAGGCCTAACTGTGTACATATGCTTGTAGAAATTTCTTGCATCATTGAATGTTTTCTATTTCACAATCGAAGAATTATAGCCATCGATGTTAGGCCTAGATACATGTACATCGAATGCCGTACAATAATTACTCCAGCGCACTGTCTACAGGGTGGCTCAAAAACGTCCCACCCAGGTTTCTGGCCAATATCTAGTCAAAAGTGGGAAGTTTGAAATAAAATTTTACAGGCTGACAGGCAATTCATATTTACGTACTATTGCCAAATTTCAGTAAAATATTTAAAACACAACAAACGTAATTCAACCTCTAGTGACGTCACCCGCTGTCTTTTTATAGTTCAAAAACGTTTAACAGTGTTTTCCTAATGTTTCCGCCAAAAATAGAAATCTTTTAATGAAATTCTATAGGATTAAAGGCAGTTCACATTGACATATAACAGTCAGATTTTATCGAAATATTTGAAACGCAACAAATGTTAGGCTACAGCACTTTTCGCGAGAACAGCTCCAGATTTCTGACGAATCAAGAAATTGTGGCACAACAGACGTTAAGAAATAAAATGCTGCAAGCCTGTAACTTTTATTGCCATTGAAACGTTTGGATAAAATTTGGACGTTATACGTACATATGAATTACCTTTAAGCCTGTAAAATTTTAGTTAAAAATTTACAATTGGCAGAAACGTCAAATGTTTACATTTAGTGAATATATTAGCAAAAACCTGTTAAGCGTTTTTGAACAATAGTAAAACAGCGGATGACGTCACTAGAAGTTGAATAACGTTTGTTGTGTTTGAAATAATTCGCTTAAATTTGGCAATAATATGTACATATGAGTTGTCTGTCAGCCTGTGAAATCTTATTTCAAAATTTTCACGATTGACAAAGATATCTGCCAATACATAGGTGGGACTTTTTGAGCCACCCTGTATACATTACATAGTAGACCTAGTTACGCAGGACAAAGCTGTCTATGTATTGCATGTATGCTGCAAACAATGGGCTCTCTCGCTCTTCTGAAACAGCTGCTAGAAAAGACCATCTGATACGGAACGAAATAATTCTTTTCGTTAGTAAGCCTATATGAACGTCTGAAAACGATGACTTCAACTGGAAAAACTTATCAATGCTCAACGACAGCGACTTATAATGACAGCCGCATGAAATACATTCGTCAGCAAAACTTATTGACTTTATTAGTAAGACGGAGAGCACTCAATAGGAAAGTCAAACAAATAAATTATTTACTTCTGGTAGCGACAGCAACAGGTGTTCGTAGATAGAATGTATTGGTTCCTACTATTTAAGGCAATTTTTACAGCAGCGGACATACATCGGTTGAAGACAGTTCCTGCGAATAAACTTACTGAAGACATGGCGAGGATTCATTGTACCTTACTGTTCATCTGCGTCAGCCTTGCTCTGTACTGGGAGCGACATGTCCAGGCAACAGACACTGTTAGATGTGGAGCAGCCAAGGAAGCCATTAAAATGAACTCTTCATGGATAGTCAATCTTTCTACGAAGGTCATCACTTTGAAGGGTCCGCCAAATCCAACTTTCGTGAAGCCATGCAATGTGAGTCGTTGTATCAGGATATATTATTCCATTTATCCGTACGTTACATGGTTTAAACCTAGATTTCAAGAACACAATGAAATTAGGCCTAATTAAGTTAGCCAGTGACTTGCACACATTTCAACGTTTTATCTGTACACGAGTAAAGTGACTGTTTCTGATTTGGTAAGACTGAACGGTTTAGGGAACTGCGGGCTCATTTTACGCACTCGCATACGTTTTCATCACTCATCCCACTTCTTGTTTTATATTAGAAGGATATGTAGTTTTTTTAAACCTGTCAATAACGTGATTACATCTTGAATAACTTAAACGTATACAGTCCACTGTTTTAGTAATGGCTTCAGAAGAACTACTATAATATTAATATTATTATGGTATTTAATGTAATCTTATTCGAATGCAATCGATGCACTGATACTGCCTCTCAGTCTCTTTGTTTTCTGCCGCAGTGCAATCCTCAAAATAGTCAACCGGGAAACGTCACTAGAATTCAGTATACTAACACAACAACTGGAGTAGTGTATTCCAACGTCTGCTGTACAAGTTGTTCTGGCTCGGAAGTGGTCGACACTGGTTTCAACTATTCCATCAGTGTCACAAATAAAACTGGTTACAGCTACGTAGACAATGGACCATGTGACGACATTTCAGTCTACAGGTAACTATATCCCTTACACTAATCACATATTAAATTTAAGAGTGGTGAAAGGAACGTACTGCTTGATGACGCAGCAATTGTTATGATATTTAATTTAATCTTAAGCAATCATGTTGAAGCTAAAATTATTCAGATTCTTCTACAGTAGGCCTATAGGGCCCATAACGGTTTTAACCGACCCTATCGTCATCTTACGCGAGAATATCTGCGACAGATTGCGAGTTAATTTGGGAAAATGTATTTAGATATGCCTACTTGAAGTTATTCTTCTGACGTAGTATGATTTTATAAGTTACCTTTCTTGGTAAAATCGTATTTGAGCGTTTTAAACTCCCATGTTAAGAAATAGAGTTGTAAACTATAGCGGTTTTTGGTGTTGACTTTTATCACTCATCCGGCTTCTTATTTAATATTATGTAGGCCTATGTTTTCATCACTCATCCCACTTCTTGTTTTATATTATGCACATCACTCATACCGCTTCTTGTTTGAATATGAGCATTTTATTCCTTCATCCCGCTTCTTGTTTTAGTATTATGCTTATCATCGCTCATAGCTGTTATGTGTCCGGTGGCTTGGAATTAAATCCTTTTTTGAGCCTTATTGATTCTAGAGATTAATTAATCATGGTGATATATTCTACAATAACCTAAGGCTTCTCTTTTTGACCGCGCTGGAGTCGGAAGCACCTATGAGCAGTTTGTCGTGAACAGGTGCTAAATTATCGAATGAATTTCAGGTCTTTCTGATAAAAATTTACTGAAGAACAACTTTAATCCTATCGTACATCTAAAAACTAAATCTTTATTTCTTACTTTCATCTAGATTTCTCCATTCGCAATTCTATATTACAGTGTAACTTTTGATCCTTATCTGTCCTTCCCAAACCACAGCTTAAACCTTTCTTTCAAACACCTGCTTCATGCACATCCGCCATCGCACCCGATCCATGTCCGACTTTATAACTACCTTCACTATTGCTACCTCTATAGTTAACTCAAAGCTTGACTACTGCAATTCCATCTTTCTCAACCTTGAATACATGTATGTCCGATTGGAACTGGTTCCTTCTTGAGTTTCAATTTCTCCGAAAAACACATCCTAATTAATTATTGAAATCAATGAATCAGTGTGATATTTATTATTGGCCTATTATGAAATGAGTTCATAGCCTAATAGGCCTACACGACTCCTTTGATCATCCGCCTACCAACGCCCTTCGAAAATATCCCCTCTACTACAGTTGCTACGCATCCTCTGACCAACTGGAAATGGGACTCGGACCACCATAGATTTCCTTTTCCCTTACCCCCTCTGACTCGACGCATTGTTCGTGCATTCGCTAACCACCTGTATCTCGCTTTCGATTGCACTTAATTTTAGTGGCACCCGATCTGGTCAAAGCATTTTATTTCATATACTGTAGCTCAGCTGTTCTTAACTTATATCCTGATGCAGCTGCTTTTGCGTAAAATATTTCTAAGATACAACAACCATACATTGTATTGGTTTATGTCATGTAGCAATGAATTTTCTTGGACTTGGCGAAGTCCTTTGATACCATAGAACACAATATTCTACTGCAAAATTATGTATCTACGGCATCCGTAACACCCAACTCAATAGGTTTAAAAGCTATCTTGAGAATAAAATGCAATTACACTGTAGTAGATTGTAATAGTATTCGCTCTCCATTAAAATTAATTAAATATGGAGTACCGCAAGGTTCCATCTTAGGGCCTCTTCTGTTTATGCTCTACATTAACGACCTGCCCAATGCCTCCTCTGACTTATTTTTTATTCTATTTGCAGACGATACCAATGTATTTTATTCTCACTCCTCTATTTAGCCGCACCAACACAGAATTAGCTAAAGTAGCCTATGTCTTGCAATGTTTAAACTGGCTTCTCAGATATTCTTGAAGACTTAGGAGTTAATATGAAACTGTGTCTTTGTTCCAGGTGCAGCTGTTTACTAACTACAACGCCTGCGCCAACGACACTTGCACCTACGACGACCGCATCCACAACTACGACCACAGAGTACTCTTACCTCTTCACCTTCTTTGCTGTAAGTGCAGAAAAGGGTTGTACTTGTATATCAGTGATTAAAGCCATACTTACAAGAGAATTCGCAATTTTCAGCCAGGGTTATTTGAGGATAGGAGTGGTATGATTTATGAGTCTGGTATGATGAGTTCTAGTTTTCCTGGCGATGGATTGGGCTAATGAGTTGTAAACTCTTTTTCGCGTCAATTCAAGAGTTTGGAAGGGGGAAATCAAGCTGCGCTGGAGTGCATAGACAGAAGAGGCAGCAATTGTGGAGACAGTAGACCTAGACGTGTGAGTCGAACCCAATAAGTCGACCCCAATCGACCTGGTCATCTCAAGTAGGGTTGAGTCGTTTCTGCTTAGCGCAATGATCCCAATTCGAATTTGTGCAGAAAAGTCACTTGAGTTATTATTTTACTTTACAAGTCGACTTAAACTGACGTACATGTATACGCTGCGATTTTAAACCTATTTTGTATTTTCACGAGTCTTTTAATGCCGGTGTGACGCGAAATTTTATCCGGCAACAAATACTATCCGACCAGGCAAACCTCCGTTGCCAGGAAAGAATTTCGCATGAACAACGCGCGAAATCTATTCCGTCAACAAATACGTTCCGGGTGGCTATATGACGAGTGTAAAT